>JAIUZE010024153.1:0-15789 GCA_022085475.1 Heliosperma pusillum | reverse complement strand
AAATAACAAGAAAAACAATTATTAGAACTTAACTAAATTTCTCATAATTAAAGTGTTGAAAACGATCTTGACGGAATTGAATTTAAAACGTACTAGAAGATGGAGAGCGAAGAGGAGATCCTAGAAATATAAATTAGGAAGGATTTAATTAAGAAATGAAGGATTTATGGAGGTTTTGCTCAAGAACGATGAAGAACAATTGATGAACGATGAAGAACACGAAGAACGATTAAAGAAAGTGATATTTTGATCTTTATTTGATTTGTTGAAAAGTGAAACGGTGTTTGTGAGTAAAGTGGAGTGGAGTTGGACGTGAGTTTATAGACAAATAAAGGTGTTGAGTTTTAAAATTGTTGTTCCGTAATTGACTCGCGTTTAATAATTATTTTACGGTAAATGATTAAATATAATTTACGATAAAGTTAATATCAAGATATTATGATATTAAAATGAAAAATAATGAAAATATCAAAACTTAAGAGTGGTAAGTGTGCCGTGTGGAATTGTGATTGTCGGGTCCGATTTCGAGCGCTTTGCGTAATTCTCGTTAACTGATCGATAAAGTGAAATAATATCTAGATATTATGATATATTAACCAAAAGAAATGAAAATATCAAGGTCTATTAGAGGACAAGAGTGCCGTGTGATGTTGGGTGATATCGGGTCTGATTTTGCTCGATTTGCGTAATCTCCGTTGACGGATCGATAAAGTAACAAATATCTAAGATATTTGTATTAGTTTAATCGAAAGAATTAAAATATCTCAAGTGAGTGGAAAATGATGACATGGGCGCGTGACTCATGCCAAAGTCGAGTTTCGAGTTTGTTACGGGATTTACGATGAGTCGGGAATAGTTAAATAACGTTCGGTTAAAACCGTAAACGTTATTCTTTAAATTCCGAATAAATTCAAAATAATTATATTAAATTATGATAAATCTTAATAAATCTAATAAAAATAAATCAAAAATATTATTTTTTTAAATAAAATTTCGGTCTTCAAACTTATGAGACGAGTCGGGAAAAGTCAACGGAAGTCAAAGTTGACTGAAAAGTCGAGAAAAGTCGAAGATGACTTAAAAGTCAAGAAAAGTTTAGGACGACTTAAAAGTCAAGAAAAAGTCAATGACGACTTTAAAAAGTCAAGGAAAAGTCAAAGACGACTTAAAAGTCAAGAAAAGTCAAAGATGACTAAAAACGGTCTTTTCATGGAATCCCTCAAAAATTCCAAATACGAACGCGGAATTTCAAAATAAGACTCGGAACAAAAATTCCTATTTTAAAAACTTAAGTTCTACTGAAAAGTGTTAGTAAATATTTTTACTAGAAAAATCGGGTATATTTCGGGTTGTTACAGGTAGGGCTATATCACAGTGATAAATGGACACATGAACCTGACAAGGAGAAAATACAAGTATGGCATTCAGGCATTGTTTTACTCAATCAGGAAATAATTACACATCTTCCGTACATACAAGTTCTATAATTGTTATAGATAAGCTTTTAATTAAATGGTTTCGGCGGCTAAAAGATATGTGTGACATGAACCATGGCACTGACACATGAACCTAGAAAATTACCAAAATGTTTGAAGCAAGTAAAAATTATTGCCCTGGTGAGTTGTTTTTGCCGTGATTTATAGCCTTCAAATTCACCAACCGTCGACCATCACTCGCGAGGCCAAGATTTTGTGAAACTGACAAAACCAACTAAAAGTCACCCGAATAGACGTTTTGGGTGACGAATTATAACTTAACTATCTCAAACCATCAAATGCAACGACCTTGTGTCCAGGTGCGTCTTCACTCTTTCTTGGCCATGGTTATTAATCTCAATGGTATTTCATATACTAAGCACGCATAAAAGAAATAAAGCACCATGGCCCAACATATGACCGTACCGAATTTTCCGAAATTTTGGGTTGATATGAAAGCAATGTCACGGTATGCCACGGCCGTGAATTAATAACGTAGTTTATTTTCGCAGTACATATTTTACTCATTTCAGTACATTTTACCAACTAATTTCCATTGCATACCCCTCATGTACTACCTCCAAAAAAAAAGAAAAAAAAAGCACAAACATAATACTGCATTCAATTCACACCACCACCAAGTCAACCCACCACCACCGTACATCCCCACCCACGGCCTCACAATCGTACCCGGGACGGCCAGCCACCAAGGCGTCGTCTTCCTCTCCCCATCGTACCAGTGCCTAACATCCCATACCGCCAAGGCTCCAACAAACAAACCACCTACTCCTCCACCCCGCCCACATATGTACCGGCATGCCATGTCGCTAACTCGCGAGTGTCGCCGTCGACCTTCCCCCTGTCCTCTGCGGCGAACACCTCATCTCTGATAAGGGAGAGTCGGCAGCCACCACCATCCAATACACACAAGTCGGTAACAAGCCACCATACATACCGCTAGAAACTACACATATGGGGTTAGGTTAGAAACAATTGAGAGAGAGAAAAAAATGTGGGGGAGTATGGGTTGGAAATATATGAGGGGTAGTATGGTCAAAAGTGTACTAAATTGAGTAAAATGCGTACTGCAAAAATCAACACCCATTAATAATTAATTCCTCCATTTTGAAATTATCTTCCCACTTTCCTTTTGTGGCCATTTTTATTTATCTACCCATTTGTCTTTCTTTCCTCTTTTACAACCTTTTTTGTACCATGTTTACGACATTACCCTTTGGGTGGGACTTGAGAGGGTTAAAAGAGTTTTATGATCAACTTTCTTATACATGTGCAAAAACAAATGAGAAGATAAATAAAAATTGGAGCAACTATATAATTAAAATTTCAGCATTCTCTGACCATCACGAATTAAACTATCATTTTGCGTTTAGGTTGTCAAAACCAACTAAATGGTCACTCTAATACCACCATACAATTGCTTAAGATCCCACCTAGCCATGGTGGTGAGGTGCCTCACACGCATTTAATACATGAGGGAAACCATGGCGTGCCTGCCTAACAAGCACCATGGTATAGCATATGACCCAAGGAAATTTAAAGATCGGAACTTTAACTAAGTAATGCTGCGTGAATCCATTTCGTAGGTGATTTTGGGTGTCAAATTGGTTAGAGTTAAGGCTTAGTATAAGGACCCGCGGAACCCGCAAATATGCGTGCGCTGTCCGTCCACTTCGACCTCGTATATTTTCTTTATGTTTTCATGTATTTTCATTTATGTTTTTATGTTCATATAGTACTCCAAGATTACTTCCTGCGTGTCGAATCTTGGAACTATATTTTATGTTTAAGATACGTTTCTAAGTGTTTAGAAAACGTATCGTTATTCTGCACATGTAATGTTTCCTGCTACATAACTGAAACTATCAAAAAACCCTCTATGGGGAGTACTAGTCACTCAATCTACTTCCCATCATTTGCCTTCATACTAACTCATTGATTGCGTTTCTATGAATTGTTGCCTTCATTCTAACTAACAAATGTGTGTGTGACGACCGTTGATGATCGAGACTAGGATCCCGACACACAACCCGAGACCGATTACGAATGCCTAGTGTGTGACAAACACTAGTGCTTGACGCTCTCGCTTGCATTCTTGTCGCGAGATTAGACAAGAGTGCGTACCACGCCCCGGCTCAAAGGACAGTGACATTTGGTATCAGAGACCGGTCATCACAACGGGCTGCTGCGATACGATGACGGGAAAGACGACATAACCGAGTGGGAACAAAGGTGAGACAAGGGCCAGGGTGACGGTCTTAGAAAAGTTGTTTGATGAGAAACTTCCGTATTTGTAGAATCTCATGGTGAGCTTGGGAATACTCACCAAGCCCTTAACGAGACGCTGAAGGGCCATGAGGCTTGCTTTGAAACCGTAGAAGCAGCGATTCCGCCCGACTACGCGGAGGAGATGGGCTACCTCCACAAGAGAGTCGGGCAACTCGAGAACATGTGTAATACCTTGATTAAATTGGCCGCAGGCGGGAGCTTTGCTGGGGCTCCCAAGGTGAAGCTGCCTACACCTCACAAGTATAGTGGGGAAAGAGACTTGAAGGAAGGCAACAATTTCCTCTTCGACATGGAGCAATTTATCCGTGTAAGCATGCTCGACGAGAATCTGAAAGTTAGCACCGCGAGTATGTATCTAATGGATGATGCTTAACAATGGTGGCGCTCGAGATTGAGGCACGGACGATTGTGTTGGAGTCGTGGGATGACTTTAAGCGACTCTTCAAGGAGCAGTTCTACCAGGAGAACACCGATTTCTTAGCCCAAAGAAAATTGAAAAGCTTGAAACATAGTGGTTCCATCCGAGAGTACGTGAAAGCCTACTCGGCATGGAGATGACCGAAAAGGATCGGGTGTTCCAGTTCATCGATGGGCGGAAAGAGTGGGCTCAACGAGAGATCATGCGACAAAGACCCGAGTCCCTCTCCGCCGCAATGACCGCAGCCGAGAGACTAGTCGACTACTACACGGATCGAGAAGTTGCGCAAAAAAAGGGATTACCTATGTCTAGTGAGGGTAACCCTAAGTTTGGAAGAAGCACTTCCCAAGTGAGATCCCTACGGGAAACAGTCGGTTCCGTCTAGGAGAAGACCAGCGAAGATAAAGTCAAACTAACTCCATCCCAACCTCCTTAAAAGGGAGCACGTCCGAAGCTTCCACTGCTAGGAAGTCGTTTGCTAGTTTCTTGTGCAAAGGACCACATCGAATTTCTGAATGCCCGCACCAGGGAAAGTTAAACACTATCAAGAAGAACTTGTCTAAGATGTCGGTAGAACTGAACCCCGAAGGGAGAGATCAGGAAGCGGCCATGGGCGATAATGAGAAGTCCAGTGAACACGGAGAATTGGCACGAATGGGCGCGGTGCACATGATGTACTCAATGGGAAAAGGAACCGAACACTCTGAAGCCAGGTCCATGGAACTCATGTACGTCGAGTTGAACATCAATGGGAAGTCCGCTCATGCCATGATTGACACGGGGGCCTCCCACAATTTTGTTGCCCCAAGACGAAGCAAAGAGACTCGGTTGAAGGTTGAAGCTAAATCAGGAAGGAGGCAGCATGAAGGTTGTGAACTCCAGTGCAAACCGATTCATGGAGTGGCCAAAAATGTTGCTATAAAGATAATGATTGGACGACTTTAAGCTCGTTCTTCGCATGGATTTCTTAAAACGGACACCGACCTTCTTAGCGCCTCAAAATGGTTCCCTTGTGATGATAGGTTCGAATCCTTGTCCTGTGAAAGCCGTGGGAGGAGACCAAAAGATCAAAGGACCGTCCCTCTCGGCTATGCAATTGAAGAGGGGACTTCAAAAGGGAGAGTCGACTTACTTGTGCACCATGTCAATGAAACAAGACACCCCCGCCGAACATGTGAAGCCGAAGGTAAGGAGAGTGCTGCAAGAAAACAAGGATTTGATGCCTGATCAATTGCCTATGAATTTACCTCCCTGTCGCTCAGTAGACCACGAAATCGAGTTACTGTCGGGCACAAGACCTCCCGCTCAAGGGCCTTATAGGATGACTTGCTTTGCTCAGGGTCGATTCGACCTTCCAAAGCCCCATTTGGAGCTTCAGTACTTTTTCAAAAGAAACATGACGGTAGTCTTTGTATCGACTACTGAGCCTGAAACAAGTTGACGGTAAGGAATCGCTATCCCAAGTTAGATCAGTTAGAAGGCAATGTGTATTTCACCAAGTTAGATCTCATCTGAGATCTGGTTCTCATCAAGTTCGGATTGCCGAAGGAGATGAGTCAAAGACGACTTGCGTGACGAGATATGGATCGTTTGAATGGTTGGTCATGCCTTTCGGCTTGACAAACGCACCAGCGAACATTTTGCACCTTGATGAATCATGTGTTTCACGAGGAACAAATTCGTGGTGGTATACCTGGTCGTGATATATAGCCGCTTATTAGCCGAGCATGAAGAACACCTGAGACTTGTGTTCGCGAAACTCCGGGACAACCACTTGTTTGTCAAGAAAGAGAAGTGTGAATTAGTAAACTTTCTCGGCCACGTTGTGGGGAAGACTTAGGATGGACCCAAAGAAGATTGTTGCTATCATGGACTGGGGCGCCCCTAAGAATGTGTCAGAACTCCGCTCATTTTTTGGGCTAGCGAACTATTACCGAAGATTCATTCAAGAGTACTCAAAAATAACCGCCTCGCTGACCGATTTGCTGAGAAAAGATGTTGGGTGGGAATGGTATGTCAACAGAAGGAGAGCATTTGAGAGCCCCAAAGAAGTTGTGGTCAAGGAACCGATCTTAGCTTTATCTGATATCACGAAGCCTTTTGAAGTTGAGACGGACGCCTCGCCCTGGATGGTCACCCAGTGGCCTTCGAGAGTAGGAAGTTGAATGGGGCGGAGACGTGATATGCTGCCCAAGAGAAAGATCTCTTAGCCATTGTCCATTGCCTACGGGGATGGAGACACTACCTCTTGGGTTCGAAATTCATCATCAAGACCAATAATACTGCAGCATCCCACTTCTTAACTCAGCCAAAGCTCAACAGCCAACAAGCTATATGGCAGGAACTGTTGGCGGTGTTCGATGTGGAATTCAAATACCGACCACGAGCAGCGAATAGGGTTGTTGATGCCCTGAGCCGTAGGTGTGACCTCTCATCACTTCGTATGATTGTTGACATGTCTACTAGCACGGTAGCTACGTATATTCGAGCCAAGACGAAAGACGAAAGAATACCTCGACCAAGACCCAACAGCACTGACTCTCTGACTCTGAAACAATTGGGCTTGGAAAGGAAAACTCAGAAATTTTGGATGGAAGATGGACTTCTATTCACAAAGGAACATCGAATTTTATTCCCAAAAGCGGCAGGATTACGGAGGACTCTTATGAAAGAGTGTCATGACACCTTGCGGGCGGGTCATCCGTGATGGAAGAGAACCTTATGCCTACTAAATAGGAGTTATTACTGTCCACAAATGAACGACGATGTGATGGAATACACCAAGACTTGTCTCATTTGCCAACAAGACAAGGTAGAGAAACAAAAGTCAGGAGGGCTGCTAAACCCGTTGCCAGTGCCAACACGACTATGCGAGAGTATCTCGATGGACTTCATATCTGGGTTGCCGAAGGTAAGGGCACTAAGTGTGATCCTTGCCATTGTGGATCAATTCTCAAAATATGCAACATTCATTCCATTGCACAAGGCTTGTAGTGCCGAAGAAACAGCTACTATGTTCTTCAGACATGTTGTGTGAAGTATTGGGAGCTAGCTCAAAGCATAGTCAATGATCGCGACTCTCGCTTCACGGGACTATTTTGGGGAGAGTTGTTCAAGTTTAATATAGCATGTTGGAGGAATACTTACGATATTTTGTAGGCGCAACTCAAATGGAGTGGGTGCGACTCCTTAATGTTGCCCAAATCTGTTTTAATGTTCAAACGAGCTCATCTTCCAACAAGAACCCGTTTGAGCTTGTTACAGGTCATCGGCCACTATTGCCTCTGACAGTTGCAGATACTTATGATGGCCGAACGAAGAAAGCATATGAGTTTGCAAAAGAATGGAATGTGAATACAGAAATTGCACGAGCTTACTTGGAGAAAGTGTATTGCCGCATGAAGAAATGAGCCGATAAAAACAAGAGACCCCGCGAGTTTAGCGTGGGCAACATGGCAAGGAGCAGATGAGATTCCTCCGGGGGCGCGACAAGAGACCTGTGCGAAAGTATGAAGGTCCCCTTCAAGTGACAAAGCGGATTGGGGAGGTGGCCTACAAGCTTGAACGACCTGAATGGATGAAGTGTCACCCAGCTTGAAGCCATACCATCCAGACCCTGAAGCGCAAGAGCAAGCGTGCCAACATCCGTTCCAACCAACTTCCAACATCTCCTGACTAAGCAAGCCTTGTTGATTTCAAGCGTTGCCGAGGACGGCAACAAATTAGGTAGGGGAGAGTGTAAGGACCCGCGAAACCTGCAAATATGCAAGCGGAATCCGTCCACTTCGACCTCGTAGATTTCCTTTATGCTTTCATGTATTTTCATGTATGTTTTTATGTTCATTTAGTACTCCAAGATTACTTCCTGCGTGTCGAATCTTGGAGCTATATTTTATGTTTAAAATACGTTTCTAGGTGTTTAGAAAATGTATTGCTATTCTGCACATGTAATGTTTCCCGCTACATGACTGAAACCTATGTTGCTCGGACTCTTCAATATTACCTCGCGTACCCGTGTCGGACACTGGACACTCGGACACGGGTAGGACACTCGGACACTTTATTTTAGGCCAAAATTATAATTTTTTTTCATAAAATAGACGTATCCGACACTTGGACACATACTCGTGTCGGATACTTCTAACCGAGTCCAAGCAACATAGACTGAAACTATCAAAAAACCCTCTATGGGGAGTACTAGTCACTCATGCTACTTCCCATCATTTGCCTTCATATTAACTCATTGCTTGCGTTCCTATGAATTGTTGCCTTCATTCTAACTAACGAATGTGTGTGTGCCGGCCGTTGATGATCGAGACTAGGATCCCGACACACACAACCCGAGACCGATTATGACTGCCTAGTGTGTGACAAACACTAGTGCTTGACGCTCTCACTTGCATAGTTGCATTCTTGTCGCGAGATTAGACAAGAGTGCGCACCACGTCCCGGCTCAAAGTTCTGGACCGTGACACTCAGCACCCACAATACAGAGGATTGAGCATCCTCTTAACCCTCTCTCTCCTCTAAGAGTACATCCTCTCTATTGTGGGAACTATTATGGGTGTCCTTTCACATAGAGGAAGATAGTTGTTTCCTCTACTTTTAGAGGAAAGAAGACATAGGCCCTTGTGCCCATAAACTACTATTTAATTGTCATGTTGATTATTAAATTAGTTTTATTGATTTGTAAATTATAAACTAATATAAAGTGACTCATAAAGTCATAATATTAAATAAAAAATAAGAAAAGTGATATATAAGAGGATCCTCTCTATAGTGAAGTAAAATAGAGGTAGAGGACATGAAGAGGATGTAGATAATGGAAAATGAGGTGGATGAAAGATGGAGTGAAGTGTCAAAAAAATACATGGAAAGATAAAAAAAATAAGAGGATAAAAGCATCCTCTCTATTGTGGATGCTCTTAAAGCACCCACAATAGAGAGGATTGAGCATCCTCGTAACCCTCTCTCTCCTCTAAGAGTACACCCTCTCTATTGTGGGAACAACTATGGGTGTCCTCTTACACAGAGGAAGATGGTTGCTTCCTCTACTTTTAGAGGAAAGAAGACATAGGCCCTTGTGCCCACAAACTAATATTTAATTGTCATGTTGATTATTAAATTAGTTTTATTGATTTGTAAATTATTAAACTAATATAAAGTGACTCATAAAGTCATAATATTAAATAAAAAATAAGAAAAGTGATATATAAGAGGATCCTCTCTATAGTGAAGTAAAATAGAGGTAGAGGACATGAAGATGATGTAGATAGTGAAAAATGAGGTAGATGAAAGAGGGAGTGAAGTGTCAAAAAAATACATGGAAAGATAAAAAAATAAGAGATAAAAGTCACTTTAGGACCACCATAAGATCAAACCAAATTTTAGTTCTTCCCTTACATGGACCATGGACCCATGGGCTTTTCGCATATGACACCAAGCATGTGGTGCACACTTGACACGCAAATTGGCACCACCATATGATCCTAGTAAGTTTCCTTGGGAGCGATTTGGGAATAGTTCCTTAAAATTTATTCGTATGAAGCTATTATAGCCCCAATTCAGAATTCTCGAACTATCACAAGCAATCGTATCATTTACATTGAGGACAAACAACTAAAAGTTAGTCGAAGACCACCATGGGATTGTATGGAAGTCTAGTTTCTTCTGAAATGACTATGAGGTGACTAGTCACATGGACCATCTATGCATGAGAGTGACACACACCATGGCACAATAAATAACCGTAAGATGTAAACTACTCCATAAAAAGTTTTGAGCGATCCAAAGTCTGCCTCCAGAAGTCGTCTAAGACTATCATGGGCAAAAGTGTCAATTGTGTTGAGGTTGTTGGACCAACTAATGATCACTTTGTGACAGTTATGGGATTGTATATTTCACACATACATTGCTACAGCAGTGACTAGTTACATGGCATTTTCATACATAAGGGTAAACATGTGGTGCAATGGTGCGTGCATGAAAGGCAGTACCAAGAATATTTCTTGGGAAATTTGGATAGAATCCGAAAACGTTCCCACATAAGCTGTTTAAGATATATTATACCCTTGAAATTCAATAGTCTCTGACCATCATGAGAATGTTCTGTCTTGAGATGAGAAAACTAGCTAATAATCACTAAATGAACAGCACGGGATCGTATGAAGGTACAATTATGCTCTCGTGCATCCATGGTGTTGGGTTCGTATTGGTAACATATGGTAACAAAAACCTCGTAGCAGACTTCTAAGAAAAACAATCAACCCTTTAAAAGTACTGTTCAACCACCAAGTTGTAACATAGACAGAAGAAATTATCATACAGCATGGGATATATGTGGTGGCAATGAAAACAGATAAGAATCCAACGGCACACAAAATGATAAGGAACGTTTTTATCTTCAACTGATGACAATAAACAGCATCGCTTTGCTGGCTATCATCAGATCTTGTATGGAGAAAAAGTGAAACCAAAATGCACATCCCAGGAATAAGATACGAAGAAATGGTTTCACAGTGAAATATACACGTACAACAATGTTCAAGCCTTGCAGAAAATATCGTAACAATAATTTGCAAGGGATTAATTCTTAGCTAAAGACGCTGAAACTATCAAGTTCTTATCTACTAAGAGCGACGCATTACGCAAGTCATACACCTCCAGAGCTCATATGATAAACACCTTCAACTATTAGTCGGTAGGACTAGTCCGACAGTATGCAATTCAAGTTGTAGGTTCTACGATACAATTAAGAAAATCTTAGACCACACTAAACAACAAAGAACAGACAAACAGGTCAAGAACGCAGGTAAGCTCACATATCAGTAAGTACACTTATGTCACGCTATACTATCATAGCCAATGGCTTCAGCTATGGTCTCGAGTATGAGACACAATCAAACGCATCAAAGCAGGATAACACTGTTCTATTGCAGAACCAATGGAAGTCGTGACTAGAGCATTACATAATGGTAATACAATTAGCAGAAAGTATAAATCTAGCACATAGTAAACACGGTCTGAATAAGGTGGGCATACCGGGATAAGATTCATCTCTCCACCATTGGCACAATATAATATCCATTAATTGAAACCCATGAGAAAGACATTGGTCGACTTCCTGCACATGAACTATTGAACCATCATGAATCATGAAAAAGACTAAAAAAGTTGAGTAGTAACTCCGAGAAACAGTTTCATAATACTGATACTATAAGAATGAGCACCTTAACTGCCATAACATAATACAGTATATAACACATTTAAGCATCAAACACTTGAACATTTACATCCAATCTCCTCCTGCAACATTTTCATCGATTTTTTGGTTCCGATATAAACACAAACCACAAATCAAACAGAAACAAACTTACACTACGTTTACAATTGCCTACTTCTCTATACTGAACTACATAATCTAACAACATTAAACGATTCAACTATACAGCGTAAATTGACTGAAATGATCAAAATTAACGATGCAAGACGTGTTAAGATAATCTAGTTACAGCTGACTAATATCAAATTGATGACAAAACGCGATCAGACAGCACTGTAATCTCAATCGTAATAATAAAAATCAAAACTAAATCGCAACATCTACACTAAAATTCAAAATCATCACGTGACATTATTTTGAGTATCTCACATTAAAATTGACTAGAACTGATTAAATAATGATGTACAACACGTCAAGATAATCAAATTACGGCAAACAAACAATTAATTTCACAACGATATCGTAATATACAAATCAAAACTAAATCGCAACATCAACAGTTCAACACTGAAGTTCAAAATCATCACATGAAATAATTTTGACTATCTCAGATTGAAATTGACTGAAACTGATTAGTTAATGATGTAAAATACGTCAATATAATCAAATTACCGCGAACAAACGATTAATTTCACAACGATAGAAAAACAATTAACGATCAAACACCATTAGCAATAGCAAGATCAATCGTGATAGACAAATCAAAACGAAATCGCAACATTTACACTAGAACTTAAAATTCAGCTCTATTTAAATGAAATTACATACTATAAAGCTCTGTTTAATTCAATTATAATAATAAAATGAGAGAAAGTGTTCGATTACAAACCCTAAATTGCAGAATTGCGGTTGAATTACATCGATTTTCCGAAAATGACACTTCACATAAATTTCATATCAATCTTCCAAACCCTAATTCCTGGAAATATCTCGCGAATTTGAGGAATTTGATGAATTTTCGAAGTGATTTGGGGGTTTTGGGCGAAGCAGGCGCGTGAGTACGTCATCGGCACACTAAGGCGGGAAATAGAAGTAGGGTGAATAATACTCCAGATTATATGCTGTTCAATTTGTTAACTTTGTAGATACCTAAGTGTAGTTGACGTGTAAATGTACGATTTTTTTAGGTAAGAAGGTTAGAGTTTGTTTCAATTAAATTATACTTTGTAGTAATTAATTTCATTTTGAATTTAATGATTGTTTTATATTAAGAATTGGAAAATACTTTGAATAAAGTTTTATGTTTTGCTAAAACTATTTTGTCCTCCTTATAGACAACAATATTATCATATTACATCCACTGAGAGTATAACCATTAACTGATAATCTTATAAATAGAATCAGATAAGATGTAGAGTACATATTAAGTTAAGGATACAATTAAAATAAGTTATTGTTTCACAAACTCATGGTGTGTCAAGTCACCTATACCAATTGCCATGGATTATACTTTCTTTGGTTGTCACAGGCTCATTTTGTGTCATGAAGTTAGTTTTTTACTTAGGTTTTTGGTTAAAAGTTAAGTGAGTTTTTATTCGAGAAAAAAATGATGGTATAGTATATTAATGAGAGATCCATAATAAGTTATTTATACTGCAACAATCATGATCAGTACATATTGTTTTGTATGGTGACATAATGCAAGAAGTTTGCTTAAATCATCTTTATAGTAACCAACTTCTCATTTATCTACTCATGATACTTTTAAATCGTAAGAGAATGATTTAAAGCAAGTAAATTTCAGAGTGAAAACTTAAAGAGTTTGAACTAATATTTGAGATCACTTATTAGTAAATAAAAATACGTGTAATTTTACTTGTACCTAATATCCTAATGCTTTTACACAAAATAAAAAATAAAATCCTAATGTTAAGGTTTTGTTTGTGAGATTGAGTTGTTACCAATTTCCAAACTCCGAACATGACGGTTATACGGGTATTAGAATTAAAGTCTCTCTCTTACGAAATTAGATATTATGATGGAGATGAATAACTCGCTTCTACACTGATCAAGGTAATAAGCTTGGGAAAGTAGTTACCCAGTGTCTCTAGTTTGACTCATGGGCGTATCTACGGGGGGTGCAATGGGTGCGGCTGCATCCCCCAATATTTTCAAAAGATATACATATTACTTGCATCATATATCATTGAGAATGATGTGTCTCAATGGTTGACAAGTTATTATCATTTTTGCTAATGAAGATTTATATATTATACTCGTTATTTTTATTAGCGTTTTTCAAACACTCATTTATCTATAATAGAGAAGACGATAAAATAGCATCTCGACAATATAGTATTTGTTTTTAAGCAAAATAGGGTAGAGTCATCTTATTTTAAGTCAATCCGCTAGCTCCCAAGTCGCTAATAAGATAGATGCATTCAATATAAGTATACGTATAACTCTACACGTATAATAAGATTCGGCTTCAGATTTCCAAACAAGTCATTAAAAAGACAACTCTTCTAAACCAAGACTAAATCCAGTTATAGTCAATAATGAAAAATACTTTTAGTCTTAAGAATTTTGGATGCGTACACTCTCTCTCGTTATCGGAATCTAAAAGTCGCTACTAAGTCGACGTTTTATGTTTTGTTAAATTTCGCACCCCCTATCAACAATTTATGGATACGCCACTGGTTTGACTTCTAGCTATAAAATAAAAACAAATGCTATGTGATTTATGACCTCATATCCTCATTCACAATGCATTAAGTAGTGAGCGATTAATAAATTTCTTGGTGTAATTGTTGGATTTGTGCACTTAATTTGTTAGTCGTTGCTTCGAACGACTGTGACGGGGGTCTCGTAACTCTCGCTGACCCTAAGAGTTATGCATGTCATTACTTTATGAATATGAATTTGAAACTGTATAAAAGTCCTCAACATTAATAAAACTCTTATCCCTTCTATCCCGTTGACGTAGCTAACACACTGTTAGTGAATCACGTAAATCTGTGTGTTGCTTTCTTTATTGTTCTTTATTTAACTTTTTCGTGCATGTTCGACAATTGCGAGAGCGTAGCCAATTTAATGAACCTCGTAAATTTTGTGTAATTATTATTCTGATTTTTATCTTTGTTATCGTGAGTGGTCCATACTTGTATTAGAGTCTAGTTGGAAGGGTGAGAGAATAATGGTCCACCAACATTTCACGGTGATAAAATGAGTCAAAATCTGGTGGAATTTTGTTGCTTTTCTATAAAATGCAAATAATGTATTATCTGTATTCAAATAATGTACGTGTTCATTTAGAAGATACTAATTCGATTTTAATAGGGGGGGGGGGGTTGAAAATTTTGGACAGGCAAGGGTTAGGTATTGTACTATATATTAACATCGACACAAAATGTTGCATTCGATGTGATGAGGGCAAATATCACGTTGGGCATGATGAATGTCTTACAAAAATACATATGAGAATCCTTAAACTATGACTAATAAGGTTTTCCTTGTACATATGTTGTTTGGCTAACAGATGCATTAAGGAACCACAATGACGAATCATATCAATGATCTAGAGATGATTACAAGACAAAATAGTTTTGTAAAAATTGATTTTGATAACGAGATAAAAGCCTTGATTTTATTATCCTTATTACATAGTAGCTGAGAATCCCACGGTGACTGCAGTTAGTAGTCAACAAAGACAAAAAAAAACAAATTTGAGAAGATACGTGATCTAATTCTTAACAAGAGCATTCATGCATTCACGAAATGAATTACGTAAGACAATGTGAATCAATGGGAGCGAGCGGCTCATTAATTGCTTATATTAGGGGAAATAGAAAATATAGAGTTGATAATTGTGGGAGATCGAAGTCAACAATCAGATGAAGTGATACATGTTGGAATTGTGGTGAAAGTGGACATGCAAGATGGAATTGTCCAAATCCGGAGAAATGAAAATCATAGCCTTAGGTGCAACCATGCTGTATCATCTGACACTACTACATACAAAAATTCATTTCATATGTTATGTTCATATTGTGACAACCCTCGCGAATGCGGAAAGATAAAACATACAAGCATGTGAATTATATAGCGGAATATGAAGTTTTTAAAAACTTTTATACATGCAAGGAAAGAATACGAGGAGTGTCATATATTACAAACTAAAGTACAAATTATACTACATCAAGAGACGAAGTCTCTCCAAAAGGTTAACAAGTAAAAGTGATATTACAATATAGATGGGGTATTTTCGAAATAGATGGGGTATTTTCGAAATAGATGGGGTATTTTTCTAATCGATTTAGCAACTAGCTAAACAACGTCTAGAGGTGTTTCATCCAGGGACAACGCCC
>JAIUZE010024152.1:0-11328 GCA_022085475.1 Heliosperma pusillum | reverse complement strand
AAAGCATCTGCCACAACGTTTGCTTTTCCCTCGTGATAAATCAACTCAGCATCATAATCATTCACCAACTCTAACCATCTTCTCTGCCTCATGTTCAACTCTTTCTGAGTAAAAATGCACCTCAAGCTCTTATGATCGGTATATATTCTACAATGAACTCCGATAAGATAGCGTCTCCAAGTCTTCAAGGCATGTACTACAGCTGCTAACTCAAGGTCATGAGTTGGGTAATTCACTTCATGAACCCTGAGTTGTCGAGAAGCATAAGCAATAACCTTTCTATTCTGCATCAAGACCCATCCCAAACCATGCTTTGAAGCATCACAATAAACATCATAATCGGCTTCATCATCTGGTAAAGTTAGAACCGGTGCGGTAGTCAATCTCTTCTTCAATTCCAAGAAGGAATTTCACATCATCGGTCCAATATACTTTGCTATGCTTCCTTCTTTAACAATTGAGTCCATCGGTCTTTTGCTATTTTGAGAATCTTCACAACCACGATAATAACGCCGCTAAACCAAGAAACTCCGAATCTCGACTACATTTATTTTTCGGACTTTTCCAATCCACAACTGCCTCAATTTTAGCTGGATCGACCATAACACCGTCTTTTGAAATGACATGACCAAGGAAAGATACCTCGGGCAACCAGAATTCACATTTGGAGAACTTAGCATACCACTTTTGGCGTCGAAGAACACCTAAAATGGTTCGAAGGTGATCAGCATGTTCTTCTTTAGATTTAGAAAAGATAAGAATGTCATCAATAAATACCACCACACATTTATCAAGATACTCCCGGAAGGTACGATTCATCTGATCCATGAATATAGCTGGGGCGTTAGTCAAACCGAATGGCATCACATTGAATTCGAAATGACCATACCTCGAACTGAAAGCAGTCTTAGGAATATCTGCTTCCCGAACGGGAATTTGATGATACCCCGATCTAAGATCAATTTTAGAGAAAGTAGAAGCACCCCGTAACTGGTCAAAAAGATCATTGATACGAGGAAGAGGATATTTGTTTTTGATTGTGACACGGTTCAATTCCCGATAATCAATGCACATCCGCATAGAACCGTCTTTCGTCTTGACAAATAGTACGGGCGCACCCCAAGGAGAAGCACTAGGCCTAATAAAGCCTTTCCCAATTAAATCATCAAGTTGAATTCTCAACTCTTCAATTCAGAAGGAGCCATACGATAAGGAGCTTTGGCTATTGGTCCAGTTCCAGGAACTAGATCAATGGAAAATTCAACATCCCTTTCAGGAGCAATCCCGGGTAATTCATCGGGAAATACATCGGGAAATTCTTGAACAATAGGAACATCCTTTAAAGAAGGAAGAGAAGAATCGGAAGTAGTCACTACACATAGAAATGCTTGATGACCCTTCTTCAAAACATTCAACATTTTCATCGCTGAGATTAACTTCACACTAGCTTGCTTTCTAACTCCTTGATAAGAAACACGAGCACCCAAAGGACTTTTAAGAATAATTTTCTGGTCACGGCATTCAAATCGGGCATAATAAGTAGATAACCAATCCATGCCCAGAATAATATCAAACTCTTCAAGAGGAAATCGTAGAAGATTAGCCGGAAAAATAGATCCATTTATGGATATTGGAATATCGGAATGAAGATAAGAACATGAAAATACTTCTCCGGATGGTAACGATATAGGAGTGGTTTTCTCCTACTGAAGCTTTAAGCGGTAACTTATCGGATAATCTCATTGAAATAAAAGATAAAGAAGCTCCCGTGTCAAATAGAATTAAACACGGTAATTCATAAATCGAAAACATACCCGTCACGATGTCGGGTTGGGCATCAGCCTCAGCACGGCTCATAATAAAAATTCGACCCTTAGGTCGCCCCGAAATAACCGGTGTAGAAACCGTCTTCTTCCTCTCGGGACATTCATTAAACCTGTGCCCCGGGTTTTGACAATTAAAACATACTAGTGGCTTGTTGAAGCAACCAACACCCGGATGAATAGGCCTCTTGCACCGAAAGCAGGTACGATCCTTAAGATCGTTGTTGTTGCTCGGAATAAAGGGACGGTTCCTCTGATTAGCTTGTCCACCCTGAAAGTTTCTCCTCTTGTTTGGAAAAGAGGGAGAAAAGGAAGGCCGGGAAGAAGGATACAAAGGTCTCTTGCCAAAGGCATTAGGAGCAATATAAGAAGCACGAGCTTCCTCGGCAATCTCCCGGATAGAACTCTCCGCCCAGATGGCATCATTATAGATCGATACAAAGGAAGTAGAACCTCTACTGATCTTCCCCTTTAACTGGGGAGAAAGCTTTCCCAGATAAAAGAAAGCTTTGTCTTCCTCTACCCTAATAAGTCGAGTGGCATAATGAGCCAACTCATTGAACCGGGTAGTAAACTCCTGAACGGATAGCTTTTCTTGCTTGAAATCCATGAACTCTTTCAGCTTTTGTTGTCTCAACTCATCGGGATAAAACCTCGCTTCCAAGAGCTCACGGAAACGAGCCCACCCGAAATTAGGCTCCAATTTAGCGGTAGGACCTGAAAGAGTCCACCACTGATCCGCTTCCTTCTCTAAGAAGTGAGAAGCTAGACGGACCTTGTCCTCTTCAAGGACATCATAAAGAGAAAAACTCGTCTCCATCTCTCGTAACCACACCGAAAGTTTAACGGGATCAACTTCGCCATCGTAGGTTTTGGCTTGGCTCCTCGATAGCTGTGAAGCAACCCACGTATAACTCCCGTGTCTCTCACGATCAGGAACCGGAGTAGGAATCGGATTAGCCTGCTGGTTTTGCTGGTTTTGCTGGTTTTGGATAATTACGGTAAGAGCTGCTAAAATAGTGTTGTCAATCCTCGGAGGCATCTTGCAAAATTAAAACACAGATTAGTACTTATCATTTAGCAAGAACAAAGAGACTACAACATAAATCATAATCTACCCATCTTACCCTTCTATCTCACGGTTTATTATTTTATTGAGGTCAAGTTATTTATACAAGGGTACACAAACGTGCGTCGGGAGCAAAATAGCTCTGATACCAACTGTGACACCCTCAAATTTGCGGAAAGAAAAAAAAATTATTTAAATACATAAACGAAATATGATAATACATAACGAAGGTGTCATAACAATAAAAGGTCATTACAAAACGAAAATACTATTATACAAAATAAATCTACAAGACGGGAGACATATCTCCCGTATAAATACGGAATAAAAGTGTGTACAATAATATACAAACTATGAACCGAATATAGGTCCAAGGTAAATACTTCGCTCGCTAGCTCGTCCATGTACCCCAAAATATGCATCACCACCTGTTCGACCGCATTAAATATAAACACGGAAGCCACAGTCAGTGGGGAGTAACTCCGAGTTCTCCCAGCCACGAAATGTCGAGTTTAATGAAACATGAAAACATAAAAGCAATGTATATAGAAAATACAAAAACCTTAACATATATGATATGGTTTTCATGTTATGAAACAGTTAACTAACATATAACCTATCATATGAAAGCTATCATGTGAATCCGATAATAAAATATAACCCGAGGTAGGGAAGCTGGTATGATGGCTCAGCGGTTACCATGTAACATGGCCCTGATACACTCAAACCCTAATCAACACGTAATCATGTGAATCAGTTAACAACCGTTAATCCAAACTCTATCAATCCTAGCCGGCTTGCATCTCACCTTCTAGAACTCATAGAATCATACAAACATGAAAGACCAATACTTCTACAAACAGGCATAAGTTCTTAGAACCGTCAATAGTCATCTGTAACTCGAGGCGATACCACAAGGTAGGAAAACATCCTAGTCCTAGACTGATCAGACCTAGCGACAACAGCTATTCCGTGCCCCGTCCCATGACATAACCGTCTATGAGAAACTCTACTAGGCGACCCCCTAAGCAGAGATGGCTAGTACTTAAGCTGACTCCAGTCCCAAAACGGATCAGGCAGCCATGCCCCGACTTGGATATAACCCCACCAAGCCGAGACACAAACGCTATCAAGCGACAAACTCCGTATGCTCGTTAAAGATAGTACGGCCTATCAATGTCGTGGTCCAAGCTACTCATTTAGAATTAGCATGGTCAAGACACCATATACTCATAATTCTCTATGGGTACTTAGTCAACACGACACCAACCATATAATAAAACAGTCACGGGAAAAAAAAACATCAATTCATTGACTAATGGCATAATCAATAATAATCAAAAGATTCAGATCGCCTAGTATCTACAAGGCTAATTAGTAATTAAATACAGAACCTTACTTGAAGACAAATCCCCGACCCGAGTCCCGCGACGGGTCATCAGTCAAATCGGGGCTGACTAGATCTTAGTTTGTCCAAACCCGGTGGATCAAACCGGCTAGAAACAGAGTCTTTATCACATAGACATAGACATAAAAATCAACATATTCATTACATGTTATTTATTGAAACATCTAACATGTGAATTAATAAATCTTACGTAACCCCGCTTGACTTAAAGGCTATCCAATTAAACTACAATCTTGTCTTATAATTTCTAACATGTGAGAAATAATAATTGTATGAAAAATACTTTTAATTTAATAATTTACTTATTAACATTTCCCACTTGCTAAATATTACAAAACACGATAAAAATGACGATAACTCAAAAACCGTCACAAGTCCCAAGGTGGGACCCACGGGCTGAAATGGGCCGGACCCAATATGGGCCTGGATGGGCCCACGGGCTGTTTTGGCTGAAAAATGGCAGATTTTTACACTTTCATTAAAACCGTTTCTTAATAATTCCCGCATGCTTTAACGTACTTAAAACCCGTCAAAACAACAACCAATCAATCAAACATCGACACAACCCAAAGACCAAAACCCGGACCCACCTTGACCAACCCAGACCGGGTCTGAACCGGCCTGGACCGGTCTGGTTTGGTCCGGTTCTCTCCCCCTTTCTCGGTTCAATCATCAACCACCCCAAATCAATTCCAAACTTGTTTTTAATTAACAAACAACCATTTTAACAATCATCCATACTAAATCATAACTTATTAAAATCATCAAAATTTATCAAGAACACTAAACTTGTTAAAATTCATACAAAATCATAAAAATCATAACTTAGTAAAAATCATCAAAATTTATCAAGAACACTAACCTTGTTAAAATTCATACAAAATCATAAAAATCATAACTTATGGAAAATCATCAAAATTTATCAAGAACACTAAATTTGTTAAAATTTCATAAACAACTTAAAAATCATAACTTATGAAAAACCATAAAAATTCATCAAGAACAATAAATCAACATAAAAATTTCCTACAACTTAAAAATCATCAAGAATCATAAAACAACATAAAAATTCCATAAAACATAAAATCATCAAGAATCATAAAACAACATAAAAATTCCATAAAACATAAAATCATCAAGAATCATAAAACAACATAATAACCACTACTTAACATATTATTAACTAAAAATCCATAAATCATAAAAACATGAACCAAAAATAAAGATGAACCAAAATCAAAAGGAACAAACTAAAACTAAGTTACTAACTAAAATCATACATAACCATAACATGAACAAAACTAAAACCTATGTGACATTAATTCGTCGAGTAAAACGGAATTGTTACCTTAGCTAGCCAAAATAATTAGCACCAAAATAATAATAAGAAATATATAATAAGAAACCCTTCTCCTAATCTTCACCCAAAATATACGAGTCTCCAAACTCGTCTTCGAAATCTTCCCCTATAAGAAAATAACAAGAAAACATTATTAGAACTAAAAATATGAATTTCCATAATTAAAGTGTTGAAAATGATCTTGACGGAATTGAAATTAAACCATAAGTGAAGATGAGGAGCGAAGAGGAGAGTCTAGAAATATAAATTAGGATGGATTTAATTAAGAAACGAAGATTTTATAAAGGTTTTGCTCAAGAACGATGAAGAACGATTGATGAACGACGAAGAACACGAAGAACGATTAAATAAACTGATGTTTTGATCTTTATTTGAGTTGTTGTAAAAATGAAAAGTTGTTGGTGAGTGGAGAGTGGGTTGAGCCGTGTAGATATAGGCCAAATAAAGATGTCGAGTTTTGAAAGTGTTGTTACGTAATTGACTCGCGTTTAATAATTATTTTACGGTAAACGATTTAATATAATTAACGATAAAGTTAATTACACCAAATATCAAGATATTATGATATTGTAATGAAAAGTAATCAAAATATCAAGGCCTAAGAGAGGACTAAAGTAGACGTGTGAAATGGTGACTTTCGGTCTGATTTCGAGCGTTTTGCGAAATTTTCGTTAATTGATCGATAAAGTAAATAGTTATCTAGATATTATGATATATTAATCAAAAGAAATGAAAATATCAAGATCTATTAGAGCACTAAAGTAGCCGTGTGATATGGTGAGGATTCGGTCTGTTTTTGCTCGATTTGCGTAATCTTCGTTGACGGATCGATAAAGTAAGTAAATATCTAGATATTTTGATTATTTTAATCAAAATAAATAAAACATCTAATGGTGAGTGGAAAGCGATGACACGCGCGTGTGACTCATGCCAAAGTCGAGTTTCGATTTCGTTTCGCGCTTTACGATGAGTCGGGAATAGTTAAATGACGTTCGTTTAAAACCGTAAACGTTATTCTTTAAATTCCGAATAAATTCAAAATAATTATATTAAATTATGATAAATCTTAATAAATCTAAATAAAAATAAATCAAAAATATTATTTTTTAAATAAAATTTCGGTCTTCATACTTATGAGACGAGTCGGAAAAAGTCAACGGAAGTCAAAGTTGACTGAAAAGTCGAGAAAAGTCAAAAATGACTTAAAAGTCCAGAAAAGTTTATGACGACTTAAAAGTCAAGAAAACGTCAATGACGACTTTAAAAAGTCAAGGAAAAGTCAAAGACGGTTTAAAAGTCCAGAAAAGTCAAAGATGACCAAAAACGGTCTTTTCATGAAATCCCTCAAAAACTCCAAATACGAACGCGGAATTTCAAAATACGACTCCGAACAAAATTTCCTATTTTAAAAACTTAAGTTCTACTGAAAAGTATCCCTAAGCTATTGCTTTAGCAAATTGGGTACTTTTCGGGTTGTTACAATCACCCCTCCTTTTAAAAAGTTTCGTCCTCGAAACTTAGAAGAAGGAACGTAACATATATGTAGGTCTATTTCAAAACTGTTAAAAATATACTTGTAATCAAAATATAGGGTCTTATCAATAGGGCGGAAGATTCTCGTCTGCAGTCAAGAATCTCATCGTCCAAGTCAAAGACTCAAAAGTTACATTTTCGCGTCAATAAATGAGAAAACTAGTTATCGAACGTCTCCAATAACGAGTCTCAACACTCCTTTACGGTAAAATACTTGAAATCAATAAAATTTCCAAAAGCTTTTAGTTCAAAAATTCTATAGTAAAGGTAATAACACTACTATCTATACCTAAAATTTCTAACTAAAGCTTCTAATAACCTATCTATACGATATGATAATTGATAGAAGGAACGAAATATTCGAAAGAATAAATCGACATAGAAGAGAGAACAGAGAGGAATAACCACCATACTTATCTTCCATCTATGATACTTCAAAATGTCTATCGTAACTCAACAACAACTTACAAGTAAACTAGTCCTCAATAAGCTAGCAATTTCCTCTACACGTTCAATCATCAGATCCTACCAAAACTATTTCCATAAACAGACATACCACCACGTCGAGTAACAGACTCCGCATTATTCAAATTCAATTAAAATCTTCTAAGATCCATCGGTACGGTAAACTTATAACTAACAACCCATGAAAGATTCATTACTAACTCTAATCTTCTTAGCTCCATTAAAACTCTTATTGGAAACCACCATCAAAATATTTATAATTAGGGAAACAAGATCGCTAACAACCACAAAGTAAAAGAGGCTTACTATGAAATCCTTTGATCCAATTTATTCCAAAATTCATTACCCTAAATTATTAACAACGAACCTTCTCATCCTCAAAAGTTGAATCACAAAACCTCAAAGAGATTAGTCACACAAATCTTATTTCACAAAACTTTTGCCAAACATATGGCAATGCGACCGTAAATCAATTTATTTAGCTCCATCAAACTCTCCATACATCGGTTTTTGCTTATAACAATATTCCTCAAGTTTGGTCATCCAAATCCAAAATTCCACAAGGTAATTATTCACATTAGGGTCCAACATTTAAAACAACTATTTTTCCCAAGTAACCTTTAAAAACCACTAAAATCCTTAACCACAACAACCAACCACCATTATGCTTAATTCGATCCTCAAAAGAAATGATATTGCAACTTCAAGTTTTCATAGTCTAAAACCACTAAGAGACGTTCCTCCTAAGTTTATCCTCAAATCCTTATAATCATCTAAACACGGAACTAGCTTAATAGGATGGCTAGGTACCATATTCGAAACTTCTTATTTACTCCAAAATAGACAAATCATAAGCATGGGCTTCAAACCAATACTAAACTTCTAAGTCCAAAAGACTAAATTACTAATGAGTTAAGAAGTCATAGCCAACTCATTCGATCTTACACCATCGATTATCATGAACTATTTACACCCAATTCATGACAAGTATCTAGTATCAAAATCATTAAACATACCTTACCACGCCTTCCTCAAGGATACCAACTCTCACCACCATAGGGTGAAATTCGATCTATACCATTTTCCTCAAATCACAAGTTCATTCTAACAAACACTAATATTCCACAAGATTCAAAGTTCTTCCGACTAAGTATAATATACCACAATCCAATGGTTATGACATCCATAAAAATGTTACCAGAGGGAGGTAAGGATACCAATGGTAAGATGGAGGAACTATCAAAAGAAATTTTCAAGAGGCAAATAGGTTGGAAGAGAAAGAAGCACCTAGATAGAAAGAAGAGGGCATAATATTATAAGGACGAGAGAATTCGCAGATGAAGAAAGAATTCACTTCAATTAGGCTTTATAAATCTTCAAATCTTCGGTAGAGGATACTCCTTCTAGGTACACATATTCCACCCTAAGGCGTAATATTGCTCCTAGCAATCTGGCTAGGCCTGTAACACCCCGGCAAATGTCACCCATTTTTTCTAGGAAGAATATTTTACGAAATCTTTTTCAGCGATTTAAGTTTTAAATAAGCTTTTTAATGTTTCAGTCGAATTTAAAATTTCCGAGTTCGTATTTGGAATTTCTGTGAGATTATTCCATGAAAATCCCCGTTTTATAAGGCCGAGTTTGACTTTTCTTGACTTTTGAAGGTTTCCCGAAAGTTTTGACTTTTCTTGACTTTTGAGTCGAGTTTGACTTTTCTTGAATTTTAAGTCGTCTTTGACTTTTCTTGAAAGTTTAAGTCGTCTTTGACTTTTCTTGAATTTTAAGTCGTCTTTGAATTTTCTTGACTTTGGAACCGTCTTTGACTTTCGTTGACTTTTCCACTTACTCACCCTATATATACTCCCTCATAACCTAACTCCCTCACAACTCAATCTCCTTTTTCTTCCTCATAC
Source organism: Heliosperma pusillum (assembly GCA_022085475.1). Taxonomy (NCBI): domain Eukaryota; kingdom Viridiplantae; phylum Streptophyta; class Magnoliopsida; order Caryophyllales; family Caryophyllaceae; genus Heliosperma; species Heliosperma pusillum. The sequence continues at coordinate 1,757 of JAIUZE010024152.1, read as the reverse complement.
AAACCACCAAAACTAGCCTCCATATTTGCTCAAGTCTTAATATCGATCCTACGCCTTCATTTCTTGCTCAAATTCACGTAAGTTCGTCTTATTCTTCCCCTCTCATCTTCCTCTATCCGTATTGGTAATAAAATTACCGTCTTTCTCGCTTTTTAAATTATCCGTCTTTCTCAAGGTGAAAGATATTCATCTTTTATTATCTAATGGTATGTAGGTGGAGACTAGGAAGATATAGAAACCGTTTAAAGACGCGAAAAGGTAACGGTGAAGGGTTACTCGGTATCATTTACGTGTTTTACATGATTTCCATGTTAGAGTTCGTATTTAGAATACATTTAGAAAGCCGAGGAATTATGATATTGATGATGATTGTTGTTAGTTGATGATTGTTGATGATAAATATTGATTGTTGATAGTTAATAGAAGTAGATTATGAGAATTGAAAATAAAAGGATTGAATTTATCTTGAAGGTTCTCGGGTGACTTGGTAACACATCTCACGGTCGTGAGATGTAAGTCACGGTCGTGAAACCCCATTTCACGGTCGTGAAATACAAGTCACGGTCGTGACTTGCGCAGTTTCACTGCACTGACCCTTTTTGGTAGAATGCTCATATCTCCTTCGTTACTTGCTTGTTTTGGGCTTGTGACCACTCGTTGGAACCGTAAGAGAATAAGCTATTACCTCGACTTAGAATTTATGCATTCCCATGTCTAGAACTCTAGTTATGACAGTTTGAAGTGAACCCTTGTGTAAGTTAGTTTCCAAACTTGTTGTTTTGGAGAGTTATCTATGTTTCTTATTTATTATGGCTTCTTAAACTTGGTCTAATGCTTGGGTATCATGTATTGATTCATGTTTTGGATATATGATATTTTTCATTCGCATGTATCACTTTTTTTGTGTACGGTTTTCGATATGGTTCTCCACTTTGAGGAGTCGGTTTTTTACAATGATTCGGTTTTGGAGCACATTTGTCTTGTGCTTTTTATCCATGCCCTTGCTACCTTTTTTTCCCCGTGTCGTAGGCTGGAATGTCCGGAACGGAAGGTATCCTACTGCTTAAATGCATGTGTTAAGGGGGCATATGACGACGTTTTGGGAGTTGACCGCTATCGTTGATCGGACCCGGCCGTCAAATGTTGTATACTTGCGAGGTTGGTGTTATTGTGCATGTAGCGTACCTCTGTTTATGATGCTTAGCTCTTTCCGCCTCTTTCGTGAATTGATCTACCGAATTTGGGGTACTCGGCGTTTATTTTTGTAATACCGAGTCTTGGATGCGAAACGTCATCGCGTGTCGAATCGGAACATGATTTATTCCGAGAGTCTGGCCAGGTTTAGACTAGGACCGTATTATTATCGTCGTCCTACCAGGAGGAAATTAGTCTACATACGCGAAATGCTTTATCGTGTATGCGTTCCGGGAAATGCTTTATTCCGTGGATGCCTTTTAATCATACTTGCCATGTACACGATGCTAGTGCGTTTCATTTACCGTGAGAGTTGTCGTTTTGTGTCGTTGTCTTTGAATGCGTGATTTCATGATTTTATTCATGGTCATTGCATGACTTGGCAGCATCAAGGTCTTGGTTTGTGAATGGATGATAATATGTTGGATTTATTGTGGTCATCGCATGACTTGAAATGGTATGTTTGTCGAGTCTCAATCTTATCAATCTTATACCGCTAACGGTGAGATGTAAGCCCTAGTGAGCGTATTCGGTTGCCTAAGAGTGTCTTCCCCGAGTCTTTG
>JAIUZE010024151.1:0-15286 GCA_022085475.1 Heliosperma pusillum | reverse complement strand
ATGGTCATTGCACGATTGGACACCGTCATTGTCTTGGTTCGGGAATGGATGATAATATGTTGTATTTATCGTGATCATCGCATGACTTGACTTGTTTGTCTGTCGAGTCTCAATCTTATCAATCTTATACCGCTAACGGTGAGATGCAAGCCCTAGTGAGCGTATTCGATTGCCTAAGAGTGTCTTTCCCGAGTCTTTGAATAACATGATGGCTTCGGATTTGATTTCCATGTGATCTTATATTATATCTTGTATTGCCTATCTTTTCTTATCGTAACTCACATGTATATCTATATATGCATGCTCTACTTTTGTATTTCCTTATATGTACGTTAAAGGTGATATGGCTGGGAGAACCCGGAGTTACTCCCCACTGACTGTGGCGTTCATGTTTTTCATGAATGAACAGGTTGCTTGCTTGGATGCCTTTTTGGATATGATGTTTTGGGGTTCGGTGTGAGCTAGCGGGCGTTGTCCCTGGAAGATTAACCTCTAGACGATATTAGCTAGTTTTGCTAAACACTTGTTCTTTGCTAACATTTTAAGAGACCCCGTCTCTTTGTTGTATTTCCTTACTTAGTTGTAATATTTTGACACTCCTCGTGTTATATAACTTGCATGTTTAAAGGTTTTTAAAATACCGTATTTCCGCATATCTTTTCACATGCTTGTATGAATTATCTTTCCGCATTCGCGAGGGTTGTCACAATCATCGACAAGTAATTCTTCTGCCTCCTCACAATATATCCCGGGTGTTCTAACTCAATCAATTGAAGCACGTGAGAGGGAAGCCGAAGAGTTTTGGAAGTATAGAGAGGAGATGCAACAAAGGGATGAACTTTACATGAAAAATCAAGAAGAACTAAGGCAACAAATCACGGCAAGTCAAGCCGTTAGTACGCGTGAACGGGAAGAAACAAGGCGCCAAATTGAGGCCTTAGCCAAACTGCTTGAATCCCAAACCCAATACCGATGCAACAATAACATATTTGATTTACCTTATAACCCAAATAACGATAACTCCGGTGGAGGCGGAAATGGTTTTCAAGTGTAAGGTAGTTGGTTGTGTAAGACATGGTTACTTGTAATGTAAACTTTAGTAGTTTGTTGTATAAGACATGGTTACGGTAGATGTAAGACATGTAGCGTTATGGTTATCTTGGTTGTAAGAATACGTTGAAAATTTTTTAATTTGAAAGACGGTTTCTGGTTTTCAAAAAATTTTGTCCGAATGCATTTGTATATATTTTGAAATATTTGCAGGAAATATAGCAAATAGGGGACAATAAGAAGCAAAAACCACCCAAAACGTTCACATTGGATACCGACCGATCACAGTCATTATAGACCGACCAAACATATTTACCGACCGACCAAACAGAATTACCGACCGATTGCCGTCCAAAAAGTTTCTGATTATTATTTGACACAATATGGCAACGACCGAATTATTGCCCATACCGACCGACCATCGGTCGGTAATTACCGACCGTTTGCGTTGTTACCGACCGATTGTGTATTGATATTGACAAAGTCAATATGTTTTGAAACCGACGGAGTTTATGTCTACCGACGGAATCTTCGGTCGGTATTTTGCCGACCGATGTGGAATCGGTCGGTATCTTAAATTTAACGACCACAATTACCGACCGAATTTTTTCAGACGCTAAGGTAGAAAAAACGGTCGGTAAGGTGTATTACCGACCGATTTTGACAATTAGCGACCGCTAAAAACGGTCGGTACTGGACTTGATTCTTGTAGTGGAGGGGTAAGGCAAAGTTGTGGATACATAGCCTTGATAAGGTTACATTAGGTATCACCGATTGGGAGAGTTTAGCTCTTGCCTTCTACCAAAAGTACTTTCCTCCAGAAAAGACCGCTTTGTTGAGAAGTCAAATCACTGGTTTCCAACAAGGGGACGATGAGAGCCTATATGAAGCTTGGGAGAGGTACAAGGACTTACAAAGAGAATGTCCTCATCATGGGTTAGATTCATGGCTCCTTGCCATCACATTCTATAATGGGTGTTATATAGAGTCCCGTCGTATCCTGGATTCTGCTAACAATGGAAGATTTGATCAAATCAATGTTGAATTTGCTCTCACTACCATTGAATCCATGGCAATTCACGATTCTCAATATAGAAATTCCCGCTCCATACCATCGAAATCTAAGAAAGAGGACCCCACTTTGACACTTTTACAAGCTCAAGTAGCCCTTCTCACGCAAAAGCTAGAACAAATTCAATCCTTTACATCTCAACAAAGTGACAATGGTGTAAGTAAACTTGAAGCCATGATGCTGCAATTAGCTCAAAGGCAAGACACCATGATAGCTAAATTCCAAGAGAGCGATCAAGCTAAGGATGCCGCCATCAAATTGTTGGAAGCTAAAATTTCCCAATATGCCTTTTCTAATACCTACCAAAAGCAAGGGCAGCTGCCTTCACAATGTTACCAACCTCACGAAACTGTAAATGCCATTTCCTCGAGAAGTGGTACGCATAATGATGAGCCAGTGGTTGTTAATGTTGAAGCTGAGGTGCCCATGTCAAAAGGGAAAGAGCCCGAGATTCCTATTGAGATCAAAGTGCCATTTCCCCAAAGATTAGCCAAGCACAAGGAGGAGGCAAAGTATGGTAAATTCCTTGACGTCGTCAAGAATTTAAAGGTAACAGTCCCTTTCATTGAATTGCTTTCCCAAGTTCCTTCTTATTCCAAGTTTATGAAGGAAGTCCTCAAAAACAAGAGATCCTTCAATGAGATGAAGACCGTAGCTTTCACTGAAGAGTGTAGTGCACTCTTGCAAAATAAGTCTCCACCAAAACTCAAGGACCCTGGTAGTTATTCCATCCCTTGCACTATAGGCATGTATGCCATTGATAAGGCCCTTTGCGACCTAGGTGCTAGTGTAAGTGTCATGCCCTTTTCTATGTTTGAAAAACTTAACATGGGTGCTTTGAAATGCACTAATATTACTTTGCAAATGGCGGACCGTTCTCTAAAACAACCTATGGGTGTTTTAGAAGATGTGCCCGTCAAAGTTGGTAAGTTTTTCATTCCCGTTGACTTTCTATTACTTGACATGGCCGAGGACTCTCAAATCCCAATCATTTTGGGAAGACCCTTTTTGCACACCACTGGTGCAGTTTTCGATGTCAAGAATGGGAAGTTGACATTAGAGATAGGAGATGACAAGGTGACCTTTAGTAAAAATTTCACCGTTAGGAGTCCTGTGCTAGAAGACTCATGTTATGTGCTTCATGTTGATGACTCTTCTATTGTTTCTTCTATGCCTCGATCCTTACTGACAGATCCGTTGGAGGCACATGTTAGTGTTGATTCTCTTGCAGGTGAACATACTAAAAGCACTACTGCTAAAAGTGCTAGAAGAGGCTATTCCCGAAAAAGTTTGGAATGGATGGAGAATGTAAAGAACGCTATGAAGATGAGCTTGGACGATAGTGAGCTTAAAGATAAAGGATGATTTCCAAGAAAGAAATGGAGTCTAGCAAGACTTTTTAAATTGCGCTTCTCGGGAGGCAACCCGTGTTCCTTTTCTTTTTGCATTTTTATTTTTGTATTCTCTTTTTCATTGTTAGGATTTATTTTGCAGATGAAAGAGTTTTTGAAGAATCTATAAAGACCTTCCTTGTCAAGTCCAAAAGACTAGCTTGGGGGAGTCCGCGCTGACTAGTAAGCTTCACTCTTCTTTCATTTTTCCTTTTCCCCATTAAGCATCTCGTTGCATATTTTGTCTTTGTGCTCACATTGAGGACAATGTGATGTTTAGCTTGGGGGAGGGATTGCATTTTCCCATTTTGCATTTTAGTTGATCATTTTTTCAAATTTTGAATAAAAGAAAGAGAAGATTTTTGAGAAAATTAAAAAAATTTCTGAACACAATTGAATGCTTTCCATGCTTTGCTTGCTTGTTTACTATGCTATCATGTTATATTTCCCAAACTTAGAGCTTTTGAAAGATAATGATTCAATATTTATTGAATTTTGCATACATGGGGATGTCTTGTACACAGTAGGCATGGGATGAATCTGTAGATGAGTACGCTTGATCTTGACATTTGGCAAGTTACATATATTGTAAGGTAGAACCTCCTTAGACTGGTACATCTATACCCAGTCTCAATTAGGTGTGTGTAGTTCTCCTTGTGATGTGTGTCATGTCAAAACGCATAAGTATGGTTCTCATTTCATTCCTATAAGCATTGCATTCATGATTCACTAAGATTTGAAGCCTTTTTCACTTTGAATTACACCTCAAAATAAGCCCTTTCATACAAATGCTTCACAATATAATAGCTACATACAAAAACTGCCTACCTTTTGAACTAGTAGCTAGACTATGGTGTATGGGTGCTCTTTTGAGAAGATTTTGTTCCTAATGACAAAGTGAATTTGGAAGAACTAAATTGTTAAAAAAGTGATGTTATGTTCAAAAGAAAAAGAAAAAAAGAAGAAAAGAAAAACAAGTTGAAAAAAGAAAAAAATTGAAAAAAAGAAATTGAAAAAAAATAAAAGAAGAAGTTGTGAGTATCTCCTCAAAATGTCAAATCAATAGAAGGAGTTTACCCTTGTGTTTCGTGTGTAATAAGCCAATCCGTTACTTCTGGCTTCGTTTTTTGTCTTGTGGGAATTAATCGAAAGTTTGGATTGAGTATTCATTTATCATTGGTCAGTTGCTAGCTCATTCTAACCTTCACATTGACCATAACTGTTTGTCCACCTTTCACCCATTTCCCAAAGCCTTCTTCATATTTTTCGGCTTCTTTTCTATGTGCATTGTGATCTTTGACTTGTGTTTTGAATTGTTTACCATATTAGACTGCGGACACATTTTCATAAGTCGTAGATAGGTGAGTGTCTCAAAAACATTTACACATAAAGAAATCACCTTTTACATACAATGAGTGTTCGAGTGTGCCGTGAGAGTCCATTTGTCAAAAGATCATGCAAAAGCCGAAAATCTATAGTGAAATTCTTTGTGCTACGCCGTTTATAAATCTCAGCCATGTTTATGTATCATTCTTGCCCACGTTGTTCTTGGGTTATGATTCATTATGTTTCCAACGCTTTATGTTGAGATTTGTTTCTTGATGATGTAGTAGCCAATGCTTGCAACCCTTGTCCTGGTATTGTTTGTTATGTTTGCTTGAGGACAAGCAAAGGTTTAGCTTGGGGGAGTTTGATAAGTGAATATTTGTATGGTTTTAACCCCCAATTTAGCTCGGTTTTGTATGTCATTTGTGCTTTGTTAAGCCACTTTAGGAGCTAATATCGTCTTCTAGGCGAATTCCTGTGTTCTAACATGTTTTGTAGGGAAAGTGACGTTTCTACGCCCTTTTTCTATATTCCCGAGCATTTGCCTAGAACCCGACGATTTGAAGAAGCAAGCTTGACCAAGTGAAAGGCATTTCAAGAAGGTTCACTAATTCAAAAGAAAGAAGAAGCAAAGACGGTTTCGCAGTTGTCGGAAGATCAATCAGATAGGCGAAAGAAATCATCGCTTTACATCAAACCCTATCAACAAACCCGACTCAAGAGGTCAAGGGGGATGATGGGAGTCAAGTCAAAGCAAAGGAAGATGAAACGTTAGTCAACCGCTTCTAGATGACAACTTACCCGATCGGGTAAGTGGTGTACCCGATCGGGTATCCTTGCTGATCCGAGCATGGCGGCTTCTTCTTCCTACTTTTGTCCTATGTGTTTAATGCCCGACCTCTTCTCCACAAAACCCTAATACTATAAATAGATGCTCTAGCCCCTCATATCATATCATCTAACAATCCATCTTACAATCCTCTTCTCTTCTCTTCTTACATTTCTCCTTAGATTAGGAGGAGGGGGAACTAGCCTCCCTTCTCTCATTTTCTTCTTCTTTAGTCTTTAGTTCTTAGTTTATTTCTGTCCTTTCCATATCAAAACTTTAGTTTAGATCAACAAGAATTTCATCCTTGTAATCTCCTTTGTGTGGTTCAAGCGTTGTAATTGGTGGATCGTTTATTATGTGCAAGGATTTTCTATTATTGTTATCATTATCGTCATTGATCGTCATATAGGTATTTCTGTTTTATCCCTTGTTTAAATGTCTTTATTGTTTTCCATTTGATTGCTATTCTCTTTACATATTGTCTTAGATTCATTTTCATGTCGTTATAATTGCAATTTCATTTCTTAGATTATCAATTAGCGTCGTTATTATCGCCATATAAAGAGTCAAAATCAAATAAACATGTCAATCCTAGTTTTCATTGTTAATATCATTTTAGATTTAGACATTATCATGAGTAAGTAGTCACCTTTCTAGGGTGTAGGGTAGCCATGTTAGATTGATTAAAAGATGATAATTGGATAAAGAAATTGTGCCTTTAAACGTTGTGTCTATGCATGTTTGGATTGTAACGATAGTTAACGACTTCTGGCCGGAAATCATCGACTAAAATGGGATTCTTTTCCAAGGTAGACATACGAGAATTGAATAGACAAAGCATGACATGGTGGATTAAGACCTAGTAAATCGCCCTAAAAAGCCTGCTAGACCATCTGATCTATGATTGTAATGAACACATCATTCTTACGAACTCACAATGAATTATTTGCATGTTCCAAATCCAATTTCATCAATATGTCAATCTACATGTGTGAACCTACTTCCCTAGATGCTTTTCATCACTTGCTTTATTGTTTTCATTTCCATTTGTTTTTATTTTGTTTTCATTTATGCTTTATATTAGTTTAGATATCAAAATCCCAAAACCCAGATATTCGTTAGATAAAACCCAATTGCGAGACGTCTCACATTCTATAGGAAACACCATCTCCCTGAGGATCGACCCCTACTTCCCTAATTACATTAATTTGTTATTAGCCTAGTCTGGGTATTTTATCTTTGTATCGGGCTCGCGATAGGCCTGATCAACCGCCTCAAGCATTATTTCAAGGGATGGGACCGGGAGGGGGAAGAATAGGTCTTACTTGAAGACCCCGTGTATGAAGATTAAAAATCTTGGAGCCACTAAGTCGAGCCATCGACTCTAAATAAACGGCAAACCGTGTAAATATTCTATTCTTGTGAATATCTCATTTAAGTTTCATTGTTAATTTTTAATATTTGAGTTGTTTTTAAGTAATTAGAATTTGAATCAATCAAAATTTTTGAAGTTACTAACGATTTTGTGAAGATTTTGCAAGTTTTCGGCCGCCTCGGGATGCGTGCCACGGGTAAAAAGTGCGAGACTCGGTGAAATTTTGTTATTGAAGGTTATTAAGGGTCATTGGAGTGAAAATCGAAGTCTAGTGGTGTTTGGAAGACTTAGCCAAAATTTGGCTAAATGCAAAATTGAAGAAATCCGGCAGTTGATTACGCTGCCATCGTCCATGGGCGCTGCCAGTGTCGAGACCTGATATCAGCTCCTTCATAGCCTCACAAGCACGAGTTCTTCAAAACACTCATATCTTCATCTTTCACAAAAAAAACCCCAAAAATCAACCCCAATCCCTCAAATATTCACCTTTCTTCACCAAATCTTCACAAAACTTCATCACAATCAATCAAATTCTTCATTCTAACCTTCATTCTACTTTCAAATAGAATGAAAATGACATGTGGGTGGCACAAGAGGATGTGTATGGTTTGGCTAGCTCACTTTTCGGCATGACCATCCAACAAAACCCCGGCTACCCCACTCCTTACACACAAGAGGCCCTTGATGAAGGCCTAGAGAGGAGAAGAAGAGTTAGAGAAGAAAGAGAGAGGAGGAGAAACCGAGGAGGTGCCTCGAGTTCTTCTCATTTTAACAATTGATGAAGCATCCCACCCTTTCCCCTACAATGAGGACATTGTATAATCTAAGTGTGGGGGAGATGATTGTATATACTTTGTTTTGTTTTGATGCATTCTTTAGCGTTTATTTTGAAAAAGAAGAAAAAAAAATTGAAAATCCCGTCTAGGTGAAAACCCACAAGGGTGGGCACCTAGGAAAAAAATTGGGAAGGTGGCCGAGGACGGAATGAAAACCCGAAAGGGCGTTCCGGGAAAAATGAAAAATCGAGTTGCGAGCCACCAATGAGAGGAAAGGAAAAGCTAAGGTGAAAACCCGAAAGGGCACCTTAGGCAAAATGAGGGATTTTCAAGAAAAAAAATTGGAAAAAGAAAAAGAAAAAAAATTTTGATCAAAATACTTCCGATGAAGAGGATTTTTGGAGGGAAAAGAAGGGAGAAATAAGGAGGAATTTGGAAGGAGGCTAGCTTAGGATTTTTTTTTATTTTTCTTTGAGTCACACAATATTGGTTCCAAATCGGTGGATTTATTTTGTGGGTTGCTTGGTTGTGCAATTTGTATAGTTTGGGGCCAACCAAGTGACCATGCTTTACATTGGTGGAGTGATAAGGGGGCGATATAAGTAGTTGTGAGATTGATAGGAGTTCTTGTCGGTCATTTTGCTTCTACCTTGGGATAAGGTGAGAGTGACCATTACCATCTCGGAGTATAAGGAGGGAGGATGTGTGGATGAGTCGGAGTTGGTGGTGTGTCGAGTCTTGTATTGAGGGAGTTATAAGTAGGAAGTGGTAAGGAAAGAGTGTGTCACAACAACTTTGAGTCATTTTCTTTTAATAGGTGGTTGTGTTTTGAGGGAGATATAAGAAGGTAGTGGTGAGGGAAGAGAGGTCATTACCTTCACATGCTATGTTTGGACTCGTGGTTGTCTTGCTAATCTCGAGTTTTACTCGGGACGAGTAAAAGTCCAAGTCTGGGGGTATTTTACAACACCAAAATGTGTCGGGTTTAGTAGTGTTTATTAGGTCCGTTTAATGTACGTTTTACGGGTGGTTAGTGTTGGCGTAAGTGTCCTCCACAAGAATATACGTGGCATGATTAGTATATTTTGATACTCCACGTCAGTTGATTAACGTAAATCGGTAACGCTCGGCTGACTAGAGTTTGACGTTATTGTCGTATGACGGCGGTGATCAACTGATCCCTTTAGGTCACACCTATAGGATGATAACCAAATAGATACTAATTATTTGTATACGATACAGTTTAATTAGGGCATTACATATATTTGATATGTACGTTTAGTTACGAGAGTTATTTATTGGAAATTGAGTTAGGAACTCATTCCACTTAAGTTTATTAGTCAATTATACGATAACTGACTGAATAAATTTTACGTCTTATTTTAATACGATTAAATAAGATTTAATTTAGTGATTAATCGTTAATTCATTAAATTAGTTGAGGTAATGCATATATTTTGAGATAGAGGTAATTAGTTAATTATATTTACAAAGAGTTGTAAAATAAATTAACTAAACATTATGGGACCCATTATCTATTGATATAATGGTAAAATATCACTTAAAAGTTAAGTATATATTATTTATTAATTTGAGTCATATAATTGTTATATGATCAAATTAACACTTAATTATTTTAGATAATTAAGCATATGATTAATAAGTATTTGTGGGACAAACATCAAAAATCAAAATGGACCCATGTGGACATGTATGTACCGTTTTTTGGTAGTGTACATGGGTGATGATTTTAGTCTTATTTTATGCTCACTTAATCTTTGTAATAGTGACATGTTATGATAGACGTTAATCATTACCACCAAGTCCACACTCCACTACCTTACACAATTTAGAAAAGAACAAAAGAGTCCCACAAGGGATCATGGAATCCGACCAAGAGGCTTTATAAGGACATGTGATGTTCTTATTCTTACTACAACTTTGCTTGCTCATTTTCTAACTTCTCTTACTTACTCAACTTCTCTCTAAAACTTACATGCAAACTAATACTCTCTACATATTACTAGTGTAGTAATACAATAATATTAGTAGTATTATTTTTTACTTATTATCTAGTTAATAATAAGTTAAGATTCTTTGGGTTTAATCTTGGGTGCCACAAGAAGGAGACCTTCTACTTTGGAGGTTGTTTTATGGAGGATCATCCATTAATTTCATGCTCAAGAACAATAAGAAGGAGTTCTTATTGTGCCCATATTGAACCGAAAATTTCCAATGTAAGGATGTTTTCGTCTTATCTTTTCTTTTATACTTTTATATTTGCATGCATGATAACTAGATCCTAAATCATTAATTTAATTTAATTTAATGAGCTAATTAGAGGAGTCTAATTAGAGGTCCAGGACTTTCATGTGGTATCAGAGCTCAATTGTTACATGCATGTTGATTTTAAGCATTAAAATCGAGTTATACGATAACTTGGGTAAAATTGAAAATTTGTGTTAAAAATTGGTTTGCACAAAATTTTTGATTTTTATGCATACCTACTGACCTCAAAATGGTTGTGGTCAAATTTGGTAATTTTAGGGATTAGTTTGCTATTTATTTTGATTATGGCCTTTAAATCATGTTAATATGCATATTTTATGTTAAAAGTTAGCTAAAAATAGTTGCATGTTGATTCTGGCCATGAAATTTTTATATGATCTCACATGAATGTTTTACATAATGTATGTAAAATTTGTGACTTTAATTAAGTTTTGCATGATTATTGATTTTTATGAGATAAAAGTCAATAAAGTGAGATTATTATGTTCATAAAATTGAAACGTCCTTTTATGGTCTTGAAAATTTTTGGTACATTTTATAACCTGATTTATATCATTGTGGTGAAAGTTTGTAATTTATTTCACTATTTTACTATATTTAATGGTTTTTATTTGATAAAACCGTTGAATACAAAGTTATTTGATCATAAAATTAATTCAAATTTTTTGGGAAAATTTTTATGGTTTTTAGAGTTCCTGGAAATGTTCCAGAATGTTTAAAATTTTTGGTTTCAAATTTGTATGATTTTTATATTTTATTTTGGGTTTATTTCATAAATGTTATGATTAAACCTCTATATTTAGCAAATGCGATCAATTCGAACTAATTAAAGACAAACAAAGTTAGTGGGGACTAATTTTGAGTTCTAAATCAGTTTATATAATTAGTTTGAGCTTAAATACGATTTAAGTGTCGATTAGTGATTTTTAATGGTTAAAAATCGATAAAATCCATAAAATCGAGCTAGAATGAGCATGCTAAGTATTAAGGGCGATTTTGGTATGATTTTTTACAGCATTTTATTTATGTTGTTATTGTTGAATGAATGAATGTCATTTGTTTAATTTGAAATGCAAGTTGTACCTAGTATGGCCTAGATTATTTTAATCGATATTACCCGTAATGTAAGGGAATACCGATTCGGTTGTATTTTTATTTGCGATCTCGTATCGCCGTTTGTAATAATTTAATTTCATTTTTAGATCAAATGTATAATAGTAATTTTATTTGTATCTTTTGTAATTAATTATTATGAAGACGAAGATTCCCGAAGTCGGTGTTCCAAAAGACGGTCCCTTTTTGGAGCGTGTTCCATGAAGAGGCAAGGGGCCAAGGAGTTGGTTTCCGATTTTGTAATCTACTAGTTAATTAGATTAGCTAGGTGGCCATACTAGGATTTATTATTTGCTTGCTTTATGTTTCTCCGCACATGCCAAAATCGCCAACATGCATTTTTATTTCTCGATTGTCAATTCAAAGTTATTCAAAATTCACTGACTTAGTTCGCTTATAGGGAATTAATAACTAAACCGACAAGACCTCTCACATGACTTAAAAAAATGGAGATTAGCCTTACCAATTAGTAACACCTATGAATCCCGTGTTCGTTAGGGCTACCACGCTCGTGGGTCCCTTTTTACCTCGGGTAAGTAGGGTGATACGATCACAAGCTAAAATTGGATTGGACTCAACGAGATAAGCGTTATCTTGGGACTAGGAGATGGATTCAGTTGAAATCCGTCAACCAAGAGTTATAAGGGTAGAATTAGTCAAGTATTTACTTACCATTTTTTTTATAAAGGTAGCATACGATGACTATTTTTGTCTAAAGATGGGTCTTGGAATAACTTATATAGTTTCGTGAGGGGTCATTATATGAGTGACTTGTTTAAAATTGTTTTACAAGTAAATTATATAAAAGCAATGAATGTTTATTTTCCGTTCATATTTATTTTATTCGCGCAATGACAAATATTTTTCGTTCTACGAACTTGTAAATCCGTTCAATTGTGGAAAGGAGTTTCCATTATTTTATACGGTAGCATTTTGATTACGATCTCCATTTAAACCACCGTAGCTAATGACAAAATGAATTTTTTTTCTTTTGATCCTCATATTCACCATCGCAAATGTCTCTTAAGAAGAGTATATGAATAAGTCACACTTGATCAAAAACGTTTTGATTTTGTTTTAGTGACGTCATCTTATTACAACGGTGCATCAATGCTCCTTATCGAGGCTTACCTCAAAAGAGGCCAAATCAGTTGGGACGACTAGGTTTCTCGATTTATTTGAAATATTGATTAACCAAATACCGTAGTCACTTTATGAAAGGTTTATCCTTTTTAAAGGTAAAACCATGAATGAAATAAAGAGTAATCTTTATTATAATTCTAATCTACTTATCAAGGTAGAGATTCATAAAAGTGAGTGGGAGCTCTAAGAGGGATGTTTATATTCTTACTTGTTAAGAATAAATCGAGGTTCAAGAGTAGGTTGACACGATGTTGGCACAAGGCGAGGGAAAAAGGCAAGTCTATTTTGAATGGTAAAGTCAAAATCCAAGTAAGGTGTCAAACCCAACCTTTGAAAAATTCTTTTCTTACAGTGTAGGACACAAGAAAAGAATCTGCACCAAGTTTTCTAAAGAGTTAGAAATTGGGTGTACTATTTTTACCTATAATATCTATATGATCGACATGTATTTTGCTAAAATGCAAGTTTTGGGTATTAGATACCCATTATGGTTTTCATCGATGTTTTCAATGCATATAATAATGATTCGTGCGACGACTACCCATGATTAAATGTCGACCTACAAGGAAAATAGAACTATTGTAGTTTTTATTTGTATAGAGATATATAAAAGTTATAATGTAATCAATCTAGTTTTGGATTTAGAGGTATACTTTAATAAAAGTTATTGTGTACACGACCTCTAAATAAAGAATATAGTATCCACTTTAGTGTACGACACAAGTGTTTCACTTTTGTGAATAGAACAAGCGTTGTTTTGTTTTTATACCTATACTTGGTCAATGGTTATCCCATACCAATCAAAGGCAATTATATTCTTGACCTAAACTAGAAATTACTTGTCATATAGATTGTAAAAGGCTCAAAATTGGTGACCCTAATCTAATCTTAAATCTGGATTGTGTAGCACATAAAGAGGCTAGTATTGACTACTATCCCTAAACCATTTTGATTTTGAATCTTATGGTGTGTGCAAATCTTGTACTCAAGGCAAGATGATTCGTGCCCTTTTTATTGAAAAGGAAATCGAACTAGTGAGTTACTGGCCATATTACATAAGAATATGCATGGTCCAATAACAAACACAACCAGATATGGTAATGACTACTTCACTTTATTTACCGACGATTTAAGTAGATATTGTGTTTGATTCTACTTAATGAGGTGCTAAGAGAAATCTTTGAAAAGTTCAAAGAGCTTCAATGTGAAGTAGTTAACCACCAAGAATATTAGATAGTGGACTTACGACCAAATCGTAACAAGAAATATCTAAGTATTGACTTTGATTTTCACCAAAAGTATTGTGAAATAGTTTCACGAGTTAACTTCTCTAACACACATTATGAGATAAGGGTGTTGTGTCATAGAGAAATAGAACCTTATACGATATGGTTTTGTCTTTGTCAAGTCAATCTGAGCCACTTGACTAACGTTGGGCTTTTATCATTTTGTCTGCTATTTCTTTTCCCACCATATTAAAGCACATTTAAAACAGTCTGATTTCATTCCATATACGATATGGATTGGTAGCGTACCTAATTTGTAAGTTATCCGTACGAAACAAGTGCTCAATAATCCTACATTGACCACGAGAACAAAGCGTTTGTGGCTCGTGATGCTGTCTTTCAATTAAAAATACGATTATTACTTGATAAGAAGAGCCACAAGCTTAGCATATGGTGTAACACCCGCAAATGTACTCTATTTTAAATAATAAAAATATTTTTAAGGATACTTTTCAGCGAATTTTAGTTTTAATTTGGAATTTAATTTTCCGAGTCGAATTTAGAATTTCCGAGTTCGTATTTGGATTTTTCGCGAGATTTCAAGTAAACCCCGTCTTAAGCCGTCTTTGACTTTTTCTTGACTTTTCCACTTATACATCTCATACTCCCCTTAACCTATTTCATTCCAACAGAAACTCAACTCAACATTACTTCATCACTAAGAAACCCAAATCCAAACCCTTGCCTCCATTTTTGATCCAAGCTTAGGTTCGTTATAACTCATTCGTTTCTTGCTCAAATTCACGTAAGTTTGTCTTATTCTTCCCCTCTTAGCTTCCTCTATCCGTTTTGGTAATAAAATTACCGTCTTTCTCGCTTTTTAAATTATCCGTCTTTCTCAAGGTGAATGATATTCATCTTTTATTATCTAATTGTATGTAGGTGGAGACTAGGAAGGTTTAGAAATCGATTAAAGACGCAAAAAGGTAACGGTGAAGGGTTACTCGATATCATTTACGTGTTTTACGTGTTTTCTATGTTAGAAATCGTATTTAGAATATGATTAGAAAGCTTAGGAATTGAGTTATTGATGATGATTGTTGTTAGTTGATGATTGTTGATGATGATTATTGATTGTTGATAGTTGATAGAAGTTAAATATGAGAATTGAAAATGATTGAACTTGTGTATGTTGTTCTCGGGTGAGATGTTTTCCCAGCCGGGTGGCCGGCTAGGAACTCACTGCACCGACCCTTTTTCGTAAAATGATCATATCTCCTTCGTTACTTGCTTGTTTTGGGCTGGTCACCTATTGTTGGAACCTTAAGAGGATAAGCTATCACCTCAACTTGGAATTTCTGCATTTTCATATCTAGAACTCTAGTTATGACCGTTTGAAGTGGACCCTTGTTTTCGTTGGTTTCCAAACAACGTTGTTTTGGAGAGGTGATCTATGTTTTTATTCATTATGCTTCATAAACTTGTTCTAATGCTTATGTATCATGTATTGATTCATTTTTATCATATTTAAGTTTATATAATTCCCTATTCTCATGTTTTGTGACGGTTTTTGATATGTCCCACTTTGAGTCGGGTTTTACAAATGTTACGGTTTGAGCACTATTTTGTTATGTGCTTCGTACTCTCATTCCCTTGGCTACCTCACGTTTTCGTAATGCTGGACCTGTCGCCAACG
>JAIUZE010024146.1:0-33944 GCA_022085475.1 Heliosperma pusillum | reverse complement strand
TGCATGATTTTACTTTTGTATTTCCTTCTATGTACGTTTGATGTGATATGGCTGGGAGAACCCGGAGTTACTCCCCACTGATTGTGGCGTTCATGTTTTTCATGAATGAACAGGTTGCTTGCGTGGATGGCTTTTTGCTTGGTATTTTGGGTTCGGGTGTGAGCTAGCGGGCGTTGTCCTTGGATGAAACACCTCTAGACGTTGTTTAGCTAGTTGCTAATTACTTTGTCTTTTGTTCACACTTTGAGAGACTACGTCTCTTGTAGTATATTTACTTAGTTTGTAATATTTTGACACTCCTCGTATTTTTCTATCTTTCATGTATAAAGGTTTTTAAAATACCGTATTTTCCGCTATATAATTCACATGCTTGTATGTTTTATATTTCCGCATTCGCGAGGGTTGTCACAGACAATCATACTATAAAGTAAAGGAACGTATAATGCACGACTCTAGTAGACTCCGCGGAAACTATAACTCGATTGTGGTGATCCCCTCAACATCCCAGCGCAGCTCAATAAATTACATGCTGATCACCTGCTCCCCATTCCCAATGGATCAGGGAGTTTGCAACAGGAGTAATCAAGGGAAAGCCTAAATTTCATGGTCATGATTAGCCTTACAAGACTCCAAGCTTATGGGTGCTTCAAAGTCACCAATTCCTACTTAAAAGGAATTTGATCGCAGCAGGAACAAGATAAGGGTCCTGTTCTTGGCAACATAATTTAAGCTACACTCATTCCATTTTGATGATCTTTATATGGTTGGAAAGCTTAGTGGCTTAGCTACAAAATGAAGTTGGAACCACCACCATATTAGGTTTGTAGCTTCCCCTATTGTTGCTATAAAACAGCCTCTACATAAAAGTCTAATGCAATGTTCCGCCTGACCCCTCTTACCAAAAGGTCCATAGCTGAATATTGGAGGACGACCTTTGAGTGATTCCAAATGGAGGAAGAATCTAACTCATGTATCTTTAAAATGGCACCTTGGGGTACTCCTACATCATCCTAAAGAGAAAGTTATGGCCTGAGCAAAACGGGTATAGTTAGTGGCAAGTCTGCTGGGTATGTGATTAAGACCAATCTGCACTCAAAGTTGCATAACTCAAAATCTACTCAATGTTTAGGGGTGATTCTTTTTGGAGGAGAAAGCTAACATCTATAGCTTTCACATGAGCTATCATGGGTCTTCAAATTCATCCTGAGCAGAGAGTTATGAGTGTTACAAAATGCAATCAGAAGGGTCCATGTCCTATCTCACCCGGTTCAGGTCCGACATCAAAGAGCTTCGTCCAAGGCAACCCCTATTATGAATTAAGTTATTCCAAGGCCTAAAACCCTTAGTTTAAAGTCTTAGGAAGATAAAAGTCCTGGAGAGTTTTTGCTAATTCACAATAAAAGAGCAGGTTTAGCTAAGTACAAACAAATGGGTCCAGATGGGGACATTTCAGCATTGTCTTGTACCAAGGCTGTTTTGGGTGCTATATTTGGCTAGGCAAGACAAGGGCATGACTTGAAAGACATCCTAACCCTTTGTACTTGAAGATGGTAGCTGCCAAGCCCAAGCTCCAAGGTCTTACACATCTTAATTGACCTTGCACAACAAGACAAAGAGGAGCAGCCTGTTTTCTGTTTTATGCTTTATGCTTTATTACTTTATGCTTTTGTATCCTAGTTAGTATTCTGATTTGTGTAAGGCCAAGGCCACGACTTATTGTACATTAGATGATGCATTTGAGACCTTTAGATGTGTATCTCTTGGCCTATATAAGGCTTGCTTGTAAGAAGTTGAAATCAGATTATGATGAATTAATATAAACCTGAACTTTGTTCATTGCAATTCTTTAGCAAAGCTAAGTATTGTGGTAATCCTTAGTGAACTTGTGTGTGATCTAAGATTACAGTGTCTAAGAGTCATTACTTGTGTGTCTTGAGTCTCAAACACAACCTTTGCTACCTGTGCTTGTGTGCTAAGGTGCAAAGTTCTATCTGTTCTGCCTGGCCTAGTGCAGGTTCCTCGAGTTTTCCGAGTCATTTAGCTTGTGTGTGAGGGAGTGTTGATCTTAGCTCCTTTTAGCCTCTGAAAAGCTCTATTTTTGTAGAGGTTTCAGTTCAATTGGTTATCAGAGCTTTGGTTTGTGAGTTTATGTTTTCCTACCTACATTATAAACACAAAAACAACCTGTTATCATGAGGGGAGTGCAATCTGATTGTGTGAGAAAATCAGTAGCAAAGTTGTAATGCCTTATGTTCCATGTCAAAGAATGGAATCTTGTGACCTTGGTTCCATCTCCAAGTCCTTAGAAGAATCTAGGGTGAAGTTCCAAGCTTTAAGAAGAAGGTATGAAGGTGATGTGCTTCCAAAGAAGGCAACAAGCAACTATGGTGTTCCAAGGGAGCCTAAACCACCTGATTTGTATCAAGGGGATTACCACTTGCCACATGAGTGTTCTAAGTCCTCTCCTACCCTTGGGAGCAAAGGTAAAACACCAATACTTCCTTCCTTTAATGGTGAAAACAGTAGAGCATTTGTGTCTTGGTTGTATGTTGTTAAATGCTACTTTAAGCACAATTGTTTTTCTGAGGAAAGGAAGCTTGAACTGGTTGTGTCTTGTTTAAAGAGTAGTGCTTTGTTGTGGTACAAGGTCCTTGGAATTTCAAGGAGGAATGAAGGGAAGGGTATGATTAGGTCATGGCATAAACTTGAGAGGAACATGAGACTAAGGTTTCTACCTTGTTCTACCATGGATAGTTTGTGGACTGATTTTAAAACCCTTAAGCAAAATTCCTTGAGTGTCCATGAGTATGGTAAGTTGTTTGAAGAGTTAAGCTTTGTTTGTGATATGAATGATGAGGTTGTGCAAAAGGGAGTCATATTTTACCATGGCTTGAAATCTGAAATTGCAAGGAGGATAGATTTAAGATTGTTGTATCCATATGATGAGATGTATGGTTTGGCCTTGTCAATTGAGGAGACCTTAGAGAGGGCTAAAATCTTTAAGTCCTTATGTGGAGGATCCCTTAGGAGTAGTACCAATGAAAAGGAGGAACCACTTGAATCTGATATTCAAGAGGAATTAGAAGGATGGTTGGTCTCTCGTGAGTCTAAGACTAATGATGTTCACTCTCCTAATGATGGAGATGTAGGAGGTGTCCTAGCATTCTCAAAGGAAGAGGAGTCAGCCCCCACACCCTCTACACTAGTCCTTGTTGAAGAGAAAGAGCCCGAGGATAAATTTGTTGCTTGCTCAAGGTCTTTCTTAAGCCCTTTAGAGGAGAGCAGCCTTGTCCTTGCCCATGGAGCCATCAATGACCAAGCTACTGATTTGGGTCCTAATGAGGTGATTGTCGACCAAGGACTACTTGATCTTCAAACCATGAAGTTTGGACAGTCCATGGACATGTTCAAAGGTGGTAGTTGTTGGGAGTCAACCAGGGGTGAAGCAAAAGGAGTGTCTTGGGTTGTTCCATGCTCAAGAGTGCCAAATCTGATCTCCTACACAAGCCATGATTCTTGCTTCTTAACATTCATCTTGGGAGGTATATCTTGTGCTCTTGCATCTCCACACTTTCATTCTTACATGTTGATGAGGTTGCAAGTTATTCTTGCTCATTTGGGTGCTACCTCATACATGTTAAGGAGGGAAATTGATGAATCTAAACCCTACTGTCCAGCTATGATCCTCTGGTGTTTTAAGATTTGTAATGTTCAAAATGGTCGTGAGAACTTGTTGGGGTTATGTGGAACACCAAGGGCAGGTTCATTACTTGATGTTGCTCGAGTTTTAGTTCATTTGGCGTTGTTTGTAATGAGTCCAATGCACGAAAACTATAGCAACCAACTTGATGCCTTATCATGTTCTCCTTGTTGTGTAAGCACTCGTTTGGATGTGAACTATGTGAATGAATCTTGTGTTTATATGAATGACCCTTTGTACCACTTGAATTCCGATCAAGAGGAGCTGAATGTGAAGGGAGGTACCCAAGGAGGAATAAACCAAGGATGTTCTACTGGTTTGCTTCTTGCTTATGCTCACTCTAATATAATGTGTTCTGAATTTCCATGGGAGTGTTGGTCACCTAAGGATGTTAAGGGAGTAGTCAATGAGAACAAACCAAGCTTGGGGTGCAAATACGAACATTCTGATTTGGGTGCTACAAGTATTGGGATACTTGATGGGAAGTTGAATCCAAAGCTTGCTATGAGTACATTTCATCCAGGTGGAACACAATCTACAATACATATACGAGCTCATGATACAACAAGAAGAATAAGGGGAGAGTCTAAGTGGAGGGAGGATGTCATACACCTCACATTTGATCCAGGAGGAACAAGCACTACTTGGTTGAGTATGCAATCTGAAATTGGGAATGATACAACATATCTCTTGCCATTTACCATCCTAGTATATGATCCAGGAGGAGGCCATGAGAGTCTATTACTTGGAGCTGTACTTGATCTTTCATGGTTAGGAGAACACGCTCCTTGGCAGCAAGTCTATTCATTTTGGTCCACAAGAATTTGAGGGCAAATTCTTTTGAAGAAAGGGAGTTTGCAACAGGAGTAATCAAGGGAAAGCCTAAATTTCATGGTCATGATTAGCCTTACAAGACTCCAAGCTTATGGGTGCTTCAAAGTCACCAATTCCTACTTAAAAGGAATTTGATCGCAGCAGGAACAAGATAAGGGTCCTGTTCTTGGCAACATAATTTAAGCTACACTCATTCCATTTTGATGATCTTTATATGGTTGGAAAGCTTAGTGGCTTAGCTACAAAATGAAGTTGGAACCACCACCATATTAGGTTTGTAGCTTGCCCTATGGTTGCTATAAAACAGCCTCTACATAAGAGTCTAATGCAATGTTCCGCCTGACCCCCTCTTACCAAAAGGTCCATAGCTGAATATTGGAGGACGACCTTTGAGTGATTCCAAATGGAGGAAGAAGCTAACTCATGTATCTTTAAAATAGCACCTTGGGGTACTCCTACATCATCCTAAAGAGAAAGTTATGGCCTGAGCAAAACGGGTATAGTTAGTGGCAAATCTGCTGGGTGTGTGATTAAGACCAATCTGCACTCAAAGTTGCATAACTCAAAATCTACTTAATGTTTAGGGGTGATTCTTTTTGGAGGAGAAAGCTAACATCCATAGCTTTCACATGAGCTATCATGGGTCTTCAAATTCATCCTGAGCAGAGAGTTATGAGTGTTACAAAATGCAATCAGAAGGGTCCATGTCCTATCTCACCCGGTTCAGGTTCGACATCAAAGAGCTTCGTCCAAGGCAACCCCTATTATGAATTTAGTTATTCCAAGGCCTAAAACCCTTAGTTTAAAGTCTTAGGAAGATAAAAGTCCAGGAGAGTTTTTGCTAATTCACAATAAAAGAGCAGGTTTAGCTAAGTACAAACAAATGGGTCCAGATGGGGACATTTCAGCATTGTCTTGTACCAAGGCTGTTTTGGGTGCTATGTTTGGCTAGGCAAGACAAGGGCACGACTTGAAAGACATCCTAACCCTTTGTACTTGAATATGGTAGCTGCCAAGCCCAAGCTCCAAGGTCTTACACATCTTAATTGACCTTGCACAACAAGACAAAGAGGAGCAGCCTGTTTTCTGTCTTATGCTTTATGCTTTATTACTTTATGCTTTTGTATCCTAGTTAGTATTCTGATTTGTGTAAGGCCAAGGCCACGACTTATTCTACATTAGATGATGCATTTGAGACCCTTAGATGTGTATCTCTTGGCCTATATAAGGCTTGCTTGTAAGAAGTTGAAATCAGATTATGATGAATTAATATAAACCTGAACTTTGTTCATTGCAATTCTTTAGCAAACCTAAGTATTGTGGTAATCCTTAGTGAACTTGTGTGTGATCTAAGATTACAGTGTCTAAGAGTCATTACTTGTGTGTCTTGAGTCTTAAACACAACCTTTGCTACCTGTGCTTGTGTGCTAAGGTGCAAAGTTCTATCTGTTCTGCCTGGCCTAGTGCAGGTTCCTCGAGTTTTCCAAGTCATTTAGCTTGTGTGTGAGGGAGTGTTGATCTTAGCTCCTTTTAGCCTCTGAAAAGCTCTATTTTTGTAGAGGTTTCAGTTCAGTTTTGTACAACAATAACAGGCTCAATATTCGCATATACAGACCAAAGTACAAGATAAGCACAAGGGAAGGAGAAACCAGAGGGCCACCGCAGCAGACACTTCAGTAGACTCAGGTTACCACCCTGCTCTACAAAACCACCAATTGACACTGGAGCGCAGCCACAGGCGTCGAATTTCCATCTCACCGCAGCGAGACAAACCCGGAACATTAATGTGCACACCCCCCACGTAGCGGGATAACCACGGGGGCGAACTCGAGGTGTGATCCGTCTCCCAACGGAATCACCAACCATAGTAACCATCACAACACCCCAAACTCCATCATCGTCACAATAGTGACCATCACAAATGTCAACAATCACATCATCATCAATATCACAATAACAATATCATCTCATCAATTAGAAACACAAAGACTGAGTAGGGAAACCCTACCTGAAGCAAATCCGGTAATATTCAATCACAGTCAAAATCCTTCTTTTATAAAGTGTCCTCCTAAATAATCAATGGTCATATAATCAATACCAAGATATTCCCCTTTTCCCCCAATTCAATTAGGGTTTAATAACAATACATATCAATCATAAAGTATAGATACTTACCAATGCTATCATCAAAGTGGTGTGCATCGGATCCGGCACGAGATGATTAAGGATGTTCTTGACGAATTAGAGAGAGGTTTTGAGAGGAATAGGGTTTTCTTGAGAAACGTAATGCCGATTATGAAACCTAATTCCTCTTATTAATCCTTAATCAACCGTCCGACTAATCCTCGAAACCCATCGTACTCGATTAAGTACAACATGTACTCGGTCGAGTGCCTAACTCACTCGTCCGAGTACACCATAACGGAATGCTATCTCAAACGACAGACCAATCTACTCGGTCGAGTACCTAATCCACTCGCTTGAGTAAGCTTCACTCGACCGAGTGCCAAGTACACACAAATATGGAGTATTACACTCTCAAAACTCGATACTCTAACGAACTCACGGAGACTCGCATTATCAGAAGACCGCCATAACAGACCACCAAACTAATGACACTATTACACAACCGAAGACCATACAAACCATGATAAAGATAACCTCATTCGACACGCACATATTACCTGTACTCCCCCCAACACTTGCCTTTAAGTGCTACACAAAAACACTCATATCTCAGTCTACTTTATCCATCATACGAGTAACAAGCTAATAATAACACATAGGCGATCCCAACAAGAAAGCTTGATACCAATATATCCCAAACGTCATCCTCGAATCCACGTAAATACGACACCTTACTCTCCTTTTGCTCACAAATTTACATTCTTGCCACCCAATACCACAAAGGTTAACTCGGCAACACAACTAATTAGGAGTTACCACCATGACACCTCTCATTCCCTTACTAACATGGAAACCAACCGCAAAACCATTACACTTAAAACTACCTCCACACTTAACTATAACATCTATCAAATAATACTATAACCTTCGCATAACTTCCTAAACTCAAACCATAAGAAGTCCTCCTCCGTCAACGCATCTCCCCCCGCAAAACGACCCACACGGTACTAAAACCAATATCTCAAGATAGCTACCAAATATAATCACAATAAGCTCTCACATTCCCTTTTGAGACTTAATAGCTCTAATTCTTTCTTTGGTCCTACATCTTCATGAAAGATTCCATCGACGACTGACAATTCTATCTGAATCTTCATTCATAACTTCTCATTTAAATCTCTTGTCTCCCCATTACATCAACCTAACACTTCAGACCGCAAATTCTATAATAACGATATTCTAACAATACACCACCAAATACCCATCCATCTCACACAAGCCACTACCTAGAGTACTTCCAAAGCCATAAATAATTCCACCAAACTTTCCACACCATTCTCTTCGATTACTAACCACCAATTGCCCACAAACGATTATTCGCCAATATATATCTTATTCTTTATCACAAAAATCACTCATCTTCTCATTCCAAACTACTACCTCTCATTATTTTTTACTTAACTATGCCCTTTGAATCTCTAATAATTACCCCAAAGTATTATCCTCCAATTATTCCTCGTCCAATTGTCTTTTTCCAACTCATAATTCCCATATAATTCATTTCATGAATTCATAATTATCATTCCACTTACGCTATTCTATTGCTTTAATTACTCCTTTGCTTTACCAATTCGCTATTTATATTTCTTCCAATTCACACCTATTAAAGTTACTTATTATCCCAAATATTCACTCTCACAATCTAGTCCCCTAATAACGCGACTACTTTCTTGCTTATTACCTCAAGATTCCAAACTCAACAATAAGTCGTTACAATCTTCTAATCATACACATTAACACTTTCCCTTAACATACTATTCTCCTTCACTCGCTACTAATAAGCTCAAACAAAAACCGATACTCATCATATATATATTATTATCCGTCCTTAGCATACATAAAAATCATGCTTACCTCAAATCCTACTTTCCAAAGGTATTTATCGCCACAATCATCTCATAGCAACCTGAATGTCCACTGAATCAATCACTTCCAAGTCTCACTTACACATTAAGAAAACTAATATCTCTAGGTACCATCATCATTACATTCCTCAATATCGCTCATCACCGCATATTTCCATAATCAACTTATACATTCTTATTTCCCTCTATATTTTCCTCATATTCCCATCCATAACCATTCATATCTCTCTTTTCAATCCTCAATTCATACCTTACCACTCTCACACTATTATTTGATCATATAAACACACACGCCTCTATATATTTCTCACCACAAAATATTATTTTACCTCTCATATCACAAAAACGATTTTGTTTTTTTTCTCTCTCTCTCTCACAAGGCTCATCAATTTATCCGTCATAACCATATATAACCACACACATTTCTCACAAAACAATACAATCATGGGGTACATTATTTACATATAGAATCCGGCAACCTAACTCCCCAAGATGACACTTCCTTACACATATTCAAAATATGGAACAATAACTTAGAACATAATTTAACGCAACAATACATTGACATAACAATTTCACGATTCACCCGAAGTAGCGAAGCGACTCGGTCAATTGCAACACACTCGGTCGAATACAAGACACTCGGTCGAGTACACACTCTAGTCGTTCGAGTAAGACACACTCGGTCGAGTACACACTGTACTCGGTCGAGTACAAGCTCCTGTAACCATCTAGAAATAAAAATTTAAGACACTCAGAGCTTGTACTCGACATGCTTGCATAATATCATGCTTGCATCATCTCATTCCATACTTGCTTGCATAATATCATCATATTCATTCTCATAATCCACCTCCACTCCATATCATTCTCAACAATCAACATATGAATTCACATTAAACACACATATACGTCCCGACACATCCCCGTTGTTACCGACTAAGAGCTATAGGAGAAATGTTGCGATTTTAGGATTTCTACGAAATCTTTGCGGTAGCTCCCTCTGACTTATACTCGTGTTCATTTTATTAGATAATCCTAAGTTCATTGGGTTCATTGAGTTTAGGTTCCAAAATCGTCGCTCTGATAACACTTTGTAACACCCCCATATATCAAACAGCCTTACAAGACCTCCTTAGTATATCGGGATGCTACCATCTCGGTTACCCGAGGTAGTACATATAGAAAACAACCATAAAAGAACAATACTTTATTAAATCAATAGTTTAAGTCAAGGTTACATCAAACCAAATCCAGACAGTATACCGTCCTAAGCCATAATCCCACTGATAAAGTAAAGATAATAATATGAAAGTCTATGACACTAAATAAACGCGGAAGTTAAGACTCAACAGCGGAAATCTCATCAACTCCTCAATGCAAGATCATCGAATTACCTGCAGAACACCTGCTCACCATTCCCAAATGGATCAAAGAAGTTTTTGAAATAAAAATGGGGTCAGTACTCCGTAAGCCGATCAATGACAAAACAAAAAAAGTAATCATCAAAGTAACAGAAATCGGAGGCCTACCGCAGCGGTCACCTTAGCAGCATTAGGCTACCACCCTGACTTGCAAAACCACTTATTGAACCCAGACCCCAGGACTGGGCACCAAAATTCCATCTTACCGCAGTGAGATTCTGGGAACATTAATATACACATCCCCCTCACAGCGGAAGAGCTACGAGAGCCGAAATCAGGGTGTGGTCGGTCTCCCGGCGGACCACCAAAATAGTAACTAACTAACAACTCCAAACTGCGAACCTGTACTCCATCATCATTACAATAGTAACCATCATCATCACAATTGTGACACCCGGCTATTTCGCAGTAAAGTAAACACATAGATTTGCAGCAAAAAAATACAAGATTTTAAAAACATTAAAAGCAAACTGCGAATATCACTATAATATAAAACCAAAACTTAATTTAATAAATCGTTTATACAAGTTGTATCTTAAATAAATAGAAGGGACATCGATCCCTTGATAAAACACAGTGAAGATAATAAACTAATATAAACTACACGTTAAGGGTGAAGCGATGTAAGCACAACACTCGCTAGCTCACTCGCGACAACCCCATGCAAACACCAACTTGAAACTTGTTCATTCATTAAAAATGAATGTCACAATCACTAGGGAGTAACTCACGGTTCTCCCAGTCATATCATAAGTAAACGTAGATAAACAATAGTTAAACATGTAGAATCTTATATACAAGTGAATCATTTGATGTACAAACATACATTTCAAGATAATATGATATAAGCATGTGAAATACCAAACAATAAGCATCATGTTATGAACCGACTCGGGAATGACACCCTTAGGCAACTATATACACAGTAGTGCTTACATCTCACCGTTAGTCGCATATAATTGATAAGGTAGAGACTCGCATACCAAACCAATACAATCATCTATTTCATACAAGAATCCAATCCAATACTCACGTATGATCAAATCTTATAAACAACCATCCAAACATACAAATATAGCAATATAACTCTCACGGTAAATGACACGCCCTAGCATCATGTACAATAGCAAGACAAGTTAATGGAAGTCCACGGAATAAGGCGTTTCCCTTAACCGCATACGATAAGGCGTTTTGTATACTCATGACCCAGGCAAACATGTCCACGGGGGGTAAGGCGTTCCCTTGAACTGTGGGCGATAAGGCGTTTCACACACACAAGACTCTAATCCTCTCGGTAGGACGGCGATAATAATACGGTCCTAGTCTAAACCTGGCCAGACTCTCGGGATAAGACGTTTCCCGATTCGACATATGGTATGACGTGCCACATCCAAGACTCGATCAACACAAAGGACGTCGAGTACCCCAAATTCGGCTAAACCACACGAAAGAGGCGGGAAGAGATCTATAGTCAATAGTCAAAATAGTACGCTACATGCAATGACACAACCTCGCAAGGATACAACATTTAACTTTCGGGTCGATCAACGCATTGCGTTCACCTCCTTACAACGTCGTCATATCCCCACAAAACATGCATACAAGCATCAAGGATACACCCCATCGCTCCGACATTCCAGTCTAACGGGGATAAGGGTGTAGCCGGGAAATGAGAGTTCAAAGCACTCAAAACGAGTAGTGCACAAATCAATACATAAGGTAAAACGACTCAAGGGAGGACATATCAAAAACCGTCACAAAACATGTGATATAAACATGTGAGATATCATATATTCTAAACATGAAGATTTAATGTAATTACGTAAGTTTTTAAGATAAAAAAAATCATACAAACTATTACATGTGAAGACAAGTGGAGAAGAAATGATAAAAGTCACAAGGGGTGCCAGCCAGTCAGTTGGACCGGCTGCTGGGTGCCCGGCTGGAACTAAGGCAACACTTAACAACAATTACAATTTACAGAGGACTCCTAGCCGGCTGGGGTCATAAGTCTACCAAGAAGAGAAAGAAGGAAAGGAGAAGGAGGCTCCCAGCCGGTGGGGCGGCGGCCTGTGGGCCGGCTGGGGCACGCACAACAAGATGCACAAGTCGACAAAAGAACAAGGAGAGGCTCCCAGCCAGCTAGGCGGCAGCCGGCCACCTGGCTGGGGCATGCATATGCTCAAAATCCCTAAAATTCAACCAATAACAATCAGGGGACTCCCAGCTGTTCATGGGGTCGGTGGCCGGCCGGCCGGCCGACCACCCGGTTGGGGCCACATTGCACGGAAAACACCTCAACAACAACAATAAATTCAATTCTTTTGGTACCCATTAATTCCTATCATCATTTCCCATTATCAAACTATATTAAATGTAATGTAATCATACCCAATCATTACATAGGGTCAATTAAGACAACAAAAGACAACATTTAACGCTAAACACAAGTCTAATCATAATAAATGAGTAAATCCAGCCACATTAACATAACTTAGCATAAGATTAACATATGAGATGAATTAAACATGGAAAAGAGTAGTAATTACACATCCATATGAAATCAACACAAGAACTTATCGCTTAAGACAAATACTACTCTAGCATGTATAGCACATAATAGTGATATCGAGTAACCTATCACCGTTACCTCGATTAGCACTTCAAATCTTCGATTCCCAAGCTAACGATCAACCCACATGAACTCCTTCACCCAAAATCTTCAAAATACATCTTTTCCTGATAAATAAAGCGACAAGAACCCAAAACCGAAATATGGTGAAAGATGGTCTTAAAACAACGTTAAAAGTTTCGATATTTTATTGGCTAGAAAGAAAGAGGATGGTGAGAGGATTCCGAAACATTAAACGGAATTGAATTGGGTTAAGAAACGAAGAAATTATGCCCGTCTTAAGTTTAGATCTAGAAAATGGGTTTTATATAAAGTTGGACGAACTATTTTATGGTATGAAAATGAAAAGGAGGATGAGAGGAGAAGATTGATATAAAAATCGTCGAGTTTCGTTGAGAGACGGAGAAATGGCATCCGTCTTAAGTTTATAAAGCTATGGAGTTTTAATGGTGTTTTGGTGTTTGAGGAAGAAAGAGAAAGTTGCTGGAATTTTAGACGGGGTTTAGAGTTTGTGGTGGTTTGTTTTGAGAAGGTGAGTAGTAGTAGGCTTTAATATTCAAGGTGGGTGTTACCCACTTCGATTTTCGAGTAGAGTCCGATTATGAACTCAAAACGGACTGAAATACGACGGTTTCTACCCAACTAAACTATATTCTATTTAAATTCAATTTAAAGCCACGAAATCATAAATTATTGACTTAAAATATTTTAATTAATAAAAGTAAAAGACGAATGAATAAAATTCACAACTTTAGTAAATTACTCGATATTATAAAATCTGGAGTGTTACAATCACCCCTCCTTTTAAAAGCTTCGTCCTCGAAACTTGAAAGTAGAAAACTAAAGCTAGAAAGACGGAAATTGGTTTCTCGAATTTTGCATCCAAAGCATTTACAAGGAAATGATATTTAAAAAACAAGACATTTTTCCGAAAGTGTATAAGAAAAGTTTTTGATGAAACCAGTCTCTTCCTGAGGATCGAAATAGCTCTTGTCGTGCACACAAAAACACTATCATTCCAAAGTAAAGACAAAATTACAATAAAATCATACGTAGATAAGTGCAGAACCATTCATTAGACGTCTCCAATAATAAGTTGGTGGAGAACCCACAATACTCGGCCGAGTGCCACCCAGGCGGGAGACTGCCTAAGCGACACACTCGACTACTCGGCGAATAAAACTACTCGGCTGAGTGCAGACACCCACTTGGTCGAGTGACACCTACTCGACCGAGTACAAGACCAATGGAAATACGGAGTACTACAGTAAGAAAGACGAGTTTTTTATGCCCCCACAACCTAAATTTAAATAGGGACACCGTCTTGGAGTCATGTATGATTTTTAAATGGAGATTTAACTCAAAGGGTACGTCTTCGACGGTTATTATTATTGTATGTTCACGTTTTTTGTGTCGCACATAAAATCAACTTTGTGACTACGTTTTTCGATGTATTTTCATTCCAAACTATTTTATGGAATCATGGGAGTTAAGGTTAAAATATCATTCCTTGGGTTGTCCTAGTGATGGTCTTTTGTAATTGTAAAAATGATCTAAACAAGTGCTGGTCGTGCGTTGTATATGAATTCTTGGTTTTTTGTGTTATCAATAGTTTTCTTTTGTAACTGTATTTTTCGTCAGAATTCAAGAGAGATTAGAGTTCTTTTTTACTCGACTTTTGCATGGTATTTAGGGGTTTTTATGTGGCCAGTATGAGGGTTGTGTTTCTTGTTTAAAATTATGGAGAAATGATGGTTAAAAGTGAGATGAAGGAGCGGATGTCGAGTAGGGTTTATGCGTATGTTCGCTCTGATTTTTGTGTGTTTTGTTGCTAATTTTTTTGTAAGTTACTAAGGGAAGTATAGCGAGTATATTGGGAGATAATAATGGTGGGATGTATGTAAACGTGTTGTGGTTATAAGGTAGTATTTGAGTTGGTTAGGAAATGATATTGGATAAAATGTTTTTCAGTTTTCAGGAGAACTGGAGAGTGTTTGGATAGGATATTGTGAAGCTTGAGATATGTATATCTTGGGGTTAAGACAGGAGATCTGAGGTCGAATTTGATCGGGTTTTAGATGCAGGATAAAGGATCGAAAAGATGGGTTTGGGGTTATGTTTTGGTGCGCGAAAATAGGGGTTGGAGGACGCTTTTGGGTCAGGTTTTTGGCGTGGTTTAGGGTGTGGCTATGAGTTGGGTATGGTGGGCTAGGTATGGGGTAGGTGATATGAGGGAGTCGGGTCAAAAAGGGGTCCAATTGGAGCTGTTTTGGTATCGGGTTTGGGCTGTCAAAACAGTGCAGCGCATATGGGGTTACAGCTGGTTGAGTTTGGTTTTTGGATGGGTTAAGGTGGTCTTATTGGGCTGAAATTTAGTATGATGGTAGAGGGTAGCACATGCAAGGTACGCGGTGGATGTGTTGGTTGTTACTGATAATGGTGTTAAGTGTTAGCAGTAAGGGATCAAAGTACGTTCCTAAATCGAGTTTAAATCTCATTTTAAAACTTTCTTTAAAACGAAACGTAACACGATAAATGAAACTGAAAATCGACTTTTCAAGTCGGGCATAATTCAAAATGAACACAAACAAACCATATGTACATGAAAGGAGATACATGGAAGAATCCTACACCCAAATCCCATATGAGTGGGAATCGGAAAGCTATTTGAAAAGTTAGGGACACTTTTAAGGAAGGTTATGAGCTCTGCCTCTGAGTGATAATTGGCTTGCTGTTAAGAAAGGATACTATGTGAGCTCTGCCTCTGAGTGCCTCTGAGTGGATTCGTCATAAGGAGCTAAAGGTTGGATGGGGTAAACTGATTTGGAATAGCTGGTGTTTGCCCAAACATAGCTTTTTAATGCTAGCTTATAATCAGGAATGCACTAAATGTGAACGAGAAATTGCTCAAGTATGGTATAATACAAGATGTTGATTGTTGTATCTGTCACGTTGATGTTGAAACAGTAGTCATCTGTTCCAACAATGTCAGTATTCCAAACTTTTGATTGCTGGTATATGTCAGAGTATACAAAAGCATGTCCCTCATGCTAAAGCAATTATCTGGATAGGCGGAAGATCATGGTCGTCCTTCAAGAAGAGTGTATGCCTGTGTGCAATCATGGATGTATACTATACAGACTTGCAGCAAAGAAACAAGGGTCATATTGCTGGGGTTATGCAGAGACCAGAAGTTTTAGTTATCCAAATCAGAGGTTTGCTGAGATGCAAGATGGCGCATATTTTGGGCATCTCAGGATGAAGAGTGGATTAATACTTTTACATTAATTTGATATCATTGTACGGATATTTAATCTTGATTGGTAGTTTAGAACTAGATAAGTTCTAATAGTCATTTGGCCTTAATAAGATTTCTTACATCTACCAAAAACATACAGAGAAGACAAACAATTAAAAAATGAATTTAGAGATTGTAGAGTCTATTGATCGAATACGAAAGAGAGGAGAGGAGGGGGGAATTGAGTATTAAAAACTAGCCATACTTTTTCGTTTTATATGATGTATAATTAATTATTTGATATTATTGATTAAAATCAACTAATTAATTAATCAATGAATTATGCGAGTAACGAAATAACGTGAGCCATTGGGGTTTCATGTTGCTCTTGATAGGATAGATTAGATAGGTCCTTACATTCCTCTATTACCGTCACCTTAGGTCTCCATCGTTTGGACAGACTTCTAAGGATCTTTTAAGCAATTTCCTCGGAGTCAAAAGTTCTTCCTAGAATTTTCAATTCATTGACGATACTAGAGAAGCGAGTGGACATGCTATTAAGCGTTTCATTTTGCTCCATAGAGAACAATTCGTATTTTCCCATTAGCAATACACTACGTTGCTTTTTGACAACAGTAGTCCCCTCATAGGCTAACTCTAGACCGTCCCATATTTCCTTGGCAGATGAACTAGATGAGAATCGATCAAACTCAGTAGCAATCATGCCGTTTTGCAGCAGACTAATAACTTTTGAGTTTTTCTCAGCTTTCTTATAATCTGCCTCAACATAGTCCTCTTTCTTCTTTTCGGCGGAAGTGCCAGTAACATATCTAAGCATAATCTTATTTGGACCATTTTTAATGATTAACCAGTACTCCGAATCGTTACCCTTAATGTAATGGATCATCAAATTTTTCCATAAACCAAAGTTCTTCCCATTGGATTACGGGACACTTTAGGTATTTGGAATCCATTGAAACATAATTAAATGCAGCGGAAAATTAATAATTAAAAGGATAAGAGGATGAAACTCTTTGGTGTAAGGAAATCAAGAGCACGAGACTCTGATACAAATTGTAAAGTCTATTCATCGAATACGTAAGATGGGGGGGGGGGTGAATTGAATATTAAAAACTAGCCCTACTTTTTCGTTTTATATGATGTATAATTAATTATTTTTATTTTATTGATTAAAATCAACTAATTAATTAATCAATGAATTATGCGAGTAACGAAATAACGAAATAAAGATAGACACAAGACCTTTTTGAAGTAGTTCAGTTTCACAAATCGAAACCTATGTCCACTATTCTCGATTAATAATTTTTAGTACCTCTCTACGGATTACAAAAATTATCAACCCACTCGTAAAATCAAGTATGATTATAACTCAGATTGAGTATCACTAAATACTATATACTATCTTACGTTAATAAGAAAGTACAATATAACTCACACAAAATTCTCGTTAAACAATACGTAAGATTATGTGATGTACTATTTTCCAATAACGTATTTCACTCGAGTGATTGACAAAGATTGATGCTTGACTTTTTCGAAACAAACAACTTAAAATAATAAATATTTTGCTCGAAGTTTGCTTAAAATCAATTTATAAAATTCTCTCAAATGTGTGTAAAAGTAATGTTTAAATGTTTGAGATCAATGGAGTATTTATAGTAGAAGGATAGGAGATGTAAACTCCAAAACCCTAGCCACCGTATACAAGAGGCAAGGTTTAGAGTTTAGCAAAATCGTAGCTTTTTCTTTAAGAAAACTATTGATCTCTTTTTCTCAAAATATTTTGCAAAAACCCTAGGCTGATCCATAAGGCAAAACAAACCAAGGAGGCCGTTGTTGGAGTAAGTGTCCTTCACAATAGTGCATTTATATAATAAATCTCATTTGGAATATACGTGGCAAGATTAGTATATTTTGATACTCCACGTCAGTTGATTAACATAAATCGGTAACGCTCAACTGACTAGAGTTTGACGTTATTGTCGTATGACGGCGGTGATCAACTGATCCCTTTAGGTCACACCTATAGGATGAAACCCAAATAGTATAACTAATTATTTGTATATGATATAGTTAATTAGTGCATTACATATATTTGATATTTACGTTTAGTTACGAGAGTTATTTATTGGAAATTGAGTTAGAACTCATTCCCGTTAGTTATTAGTCAATTATACGATAACTGACTGATAACCAAATTTACGGTCTTACTTTATACGATAATACTATTTCATTTAATTGATTAATATTTAATTTCATTAAATTAGTTGAGGTTTTATGCATATCTTTTTGAGGTAAGAGGTCTATCAGTTAATTATATTTAAAAATAGTTGTAAAGATAAATTACCTGGGCATTTTGTGGGACCATTATATATTGATACACTCTGTGAAAATATCAACTTTAAAAAGTTAAGTGTATATTGATTATTAATTTGAGTCATATAATTGTTATATGATCAAATTAACACTTAATTATACAAGATAATTAAGCATATGATTATAAGTATTTGTGGGACAAATATCAAAAATCAAAATGGACCACATTTTACCATGTGGATCAAATAATGTAGCGGAAAACATAATGATGGTTGTTTTGTTTATACTCACTACATCACATGATTATGACAAAGGAACATGATCATGTATCTACACACTACCTATTTGCATGTGATTAAAATAAGAAAAAAATCATCTCTTTTGGTGATGTCTTAGCCGGCCATAGTGCCACATAAATGAGCAATTGGACTGAAATTATAGGGAAAATAGACAAAACACAAAGAAAGAAAGCTCTGAACTGAACACACTAGCTAAGTTTGATTTTTGGACTGAATGCAGAGGTTAGGACAGATAGAACCTTAACCAAAGCACACAGCCAATGGTTGAGGGTTGAGAGTTGACTCCAGCACACAGCAAAGAGCCTAGGCTCTCTTCCCAGCACACAGCAAAGGAAGGATACTCCAGCACACAGCCAAGAGTTCAAACAGAAACAATGTTTCAGTTCTTAAAGTTTTTACTCAAATCTGATTTGCATTTCATTAGGTAAAGGCCTTATATAGGCAGCAAGGATACATCTCAGACGTTAGGATACATCTAGGGCCATAAAGGCTTACAACATGAAACAAAATAACAGCTACAAACTTGCAGAATACTGACATAAAGTAGATAAAAGCAGAAAAGCAGTTTCTAAAGGGACAATCTTCCTTAATTGTTTGATCAGGTATGTCTTGGCTGAAGAGTGGACTTTCAAGCTTGGGTTTGAGAGCCAAACTGAAGTAGGATGGATCCCCAAGAGGTGCTAAAGGTCCCTCACGCATTGCTTGTTCAAAAGGGGAAGGTTGACAGTGACATATTAACTACTGCACAAAAGGGTTGAAATCTGACTGTTGAACTTGGTCCCTAGACTAACTTTTTATGTGGACGTTTTCTCAAGAAGAAATCCTGGACAAAAGTGTAAAGGACTCTCCCTAGGACCAAGTTTGAGCACTGGTTGGATGTGTCTAGGTGTAGGAGCTCACCTTGGACCCTGCCCAAGATGACTGAGGCTGAATTGTGCTTGGGCTGTTTTCTTGTTGTCTGTTGGGGTTGGGATTGTTTTTGTGGGTTGTTCTCTGGCTGTAGGGTGGGTTTTTTTGTTGGGAGTGTATTCAAGGGTGTTGGGATTATAGAGTAGGTTATCATAGCTAGTCATGTAGGTTTCTAGGCTGCTGGTTGAGTTGCTTTGTGGACTCCTTGACTTTGCTAGACTCTGTCCTCTTGAGCTGGTTAGTGTGACTTGTGTTTGATCTTGAACTCCTGTTGCAGCAATTGTTGGTCATTTATTCACAACTTCATTCTTTCTTATTTTACACTTCTCTCTAACAAACCTCTACTCTCTACAACTCTAAAAAAAACACTAATATTCTCTTAGTATTACTAGAATAGTGATACAATAATATTAGTTTGTTCTTCCTTTTGTCTGGGAATCTTTCCTTCCTCAGATGCAACCATACCATGTCTCCTGCCTTGAATTCTTTGGCCTTCTTTGGACCCTTGGCCCTTGACTTGTACATCTCATTGGTCTTCTCTATTTGTTGCTTGACCTGGTTGTGGATTTTCATCATCTGTTGTACTCTTTCTTTGGCATCATAACTGACTTCTTTCTTGAGTATTGGAGCTAAGTCTGTAGGCATGAGAGGGTTAGTACCATAGACAGTTTCAAAAGGACTTTTACCTGTGCTGCTTGATGGAGCTCTGTTGAATGCAAATTCAGCTTGTGCTAGTTTCAGATCCCAATCCTTGAGAGACTTGGCAATGATGCACCTTAAGATCCTGCCCAATGTCTTGTTGGTGACTTCTGTTTGTCCATCAGTCTGAGGGTGGTGGGAAGTACTAAAAAGGAGTTTTGTTTTCAGCAGCTTCCAGAGTGTCTTCCAGAAGTGACTCATAAACTTGGTGTCCCTATCTGATACAATGCTTCTTGGAACCCCATGTAGCCTTACTATCTCCTTGAAATATAGTTCAGCTACTCCCATTGCATCTTCTGTCTTTTTGCAAGCAACAAAATGGGCCATTTTACTGAACCTGTCAACAACCACCATCACTGCATCCTTTCCTCTTTGTGTCCTAGGCAATGCTACTATGAAATCCATGCTTATGTCTTCCCAGGGTTTGTTTGGCACATGTAGGGGTGTGTAGGGGCCTGCTTGGAAGTGAGCCTTTGCAAACTGACATGGTTTGCATCTTTTAATGGTGTCCTACACATCCCCTAGCATCTTGGGCCTAGGACCCTCTGCTCCATGTATGTTAGCATCATAGACCTCCTAGATAGGGCATCAGCTACTACATTGTTTTTCCCTTCAATGTATTTGCTTGAGAAGGAGAAGGATTGGAGAAATTCCACCAACTTTGCATGCCTTGGGTTGAGCTTGTGCTGGCCATT
This sequence comes from Heliosperma pusillum, assembly GCA_022085475.1. NCBI lineage: Eukaryota > Viridiplantae > Streptophyta > Magnoliopsida > Caryophyllales > Caryophyllaceae > Heliosperma > Heliosperma pusillum. Next base: position 13,125 of record JAIUZE010024146.1, on the reverse strand, counting down.
AATAAACTTTAGAGCCTCATGATCTGAATGTAGTACAAAGGGCTTGGGTTTCAGATAGTGCCCCCAGTGGTTCAGGGCCCTTACTATTGCATAGAATTCCTTATCATAAGTAGAGTAGTTCAGCCTGGCTCCATTTAATTTCTCACTGAAGTAGGCTATAGGCTTCTTCTCTTGCACTAGCACAGCTCCAATGCCTAGCCCACTAGCATCACACTCTACCTCAAATAGCTTATTGAAGTCTGGTAGGCCTAGCACAGGAGATCTACACAGCAGTTCCTTGATCAAGTTGAATGATTTCTCAGCCTTGTCACTCCAGTTGAACTCCCCCTTCTTCATACATTCAGTGATGGGAGCCATGATGGAACTGAAACCCTGGATGAATCTCCTATAAAAGGATGCTAGCCCATGAAAGCTCCTTACTTCAGTCACAGTTCTAGGTACAGGCCAGTCTTTCATAGCATTGACCTTTTCAGGATCAACAGCAACCCCATCTTTTGAGATTATGAACCCCAAGAAGTGAACTTCAGGTTGCATGAAAGTGCACTTCTCTAGCTTGCCAAATAGTTTGTTCTCCCTCAGAATTTCACATAGAATCTTCAGATGTTGCAAGTGTTCTCTCTTGTTGGAGCTATAGACCAGAATATCATCAAAGTAGACCACAATGAACTTCCCCAAATAGGGTCTTAGCACTTCTGTCATCAGTCTCATAAATGTGCTGGGGGCATTTGAGAGCCCAAAGGGCATTACTAGCCATTCATACAACCCATGCTTGGTTTTGAAAGCAGTTTTCCACTCATCCCCAGCTCTAATCCTCACTTGATGATAGCCTTGCCTAAGATCAATTTTGGTGAACAACTGAGCCCCACTTAGCTCATCAAGAATGTCATTAAGCCTAGGTATAGGGAACCTGTACTTAATGGTGATGTTGTTAATGGCTCTGCTGTCTATACACATCCTCCAGGTTCCATCTTTCTTTGGTACTAGTAGGGCAGGCACAGCACAAGGACTAAGAGACTCTCTAACATAACCCTTACTAAGCAGCTCTCCCACCTGAGATTGTAGCTCCTGTGTTGCCTTGGGGTCACTTCTATAGGCAGGTTTGTTGGGTAAGACAGCCCCAGGTACCAAGTCAATGTGATGCTCAATTCCCCTTAGTGGAGGTAACCCACTAGGAAGCTCATCTGGGAACACATCCTCATAGGCCTTCAGTAGATCCTGTACCTCCTCAGGAATATGACTAGGAATCATCCCAACTTCCTTGGTAAGGAGTACATACACTGGCCTCAGGTCACTCAACTCTTGCACTATCTCTGACTCACTCAACAGCAAGGCCTCTTTGGCAGTTTCTGAAATGAGAGGTGAATTTCCTTTTAAGGTAGGGGGTAAAGGAGCCAATATGATCTTCTTCTTCCCAAACTTGAATGAGTAAGTGTTCTCCCTACCCTGGTGGACAGCATCTCTATCAAACTCCCAAGGCCTGCCCAGTAGGAGGTGGCAAGCATCCATGGGAAGCACATCACACAGAGCCTCATCAACATATCCCTTCCCAATGGAGAAGGGTACCACACACTGCTGATCAACTCTTACTTCAGCTCCCTTGTTTAGCCACCTAAGTTTGTAAGGGTGAGGGTGGTCTTTGGTTGGTAGGGTCAGTTTGTCTATCAGGGTTTTTGAAGCAACATTGGTACAACTCCCTCCATCTATGATCAGATTACAGACTCTCCCCTTGATGGTACACCTAGTCCTGAAGATTTGGTGCCTCTGGTCTTCCTCTAATGGTTGAGGTTGTGTATGCATCACTCTCCATGTTACTAGGCTTAACCCAGCATCAGGTTCCACCAGCTCCTCATTAACCTCCACCTCAGCTTCCTCCATCTCATCATCACACACCAAGATTTCATCCTCTCCCCAATGTACCACATCCAGGGTGCTAAGAGCTCTTTTGGTGGGACATTCCCTAGCAAAGTGACCATACCCTTGACACTGGAAACATTTCTTTAGGGGAATGGTTTTCTTTTGGCTCGACTCAACACCTTTACCTTTGTCAACAGTAACAGGTGTTTTAGCAGGGATGACAGGTTCTCCTATCCTAGCCCCCACATAAGGTTTATAGGGTGTTCTTGATGGTGTTCTAGATGCACTGGTCTTTCCCTTTCCCAGTTTCTCCACCCTGAGGGCCAGGTTAACAGCTTCCTCAAAGGAATAGATGTTGTGCAATTTAACTTTGCTAGCCACCCTCTCATCAAGCCCTTCTAAGAACCTAGCAATCTTCTGCTCAGGCTTCTCCATAACCTCACATTGGAGAGTAAGTTGTTCAAAATCTCTTAAGTAGGATTCAACAGGTTTTTGGTCTTGTTTAAGGTGTGTCAGTTTAATGAACATGTCTTGGGTGTAATCCCTAGACACAAACTTATCTTTGAGTTTCTTTTTCAGCTTAGACCAAGACTTAACAGGTTCCTTACCCTCCCTACTCCTTTGATTTTTCATGTTTTCATACCATAGTGAGGCATATCCCTTAAGTTTCATAATAGCAATCTTAAAAGCTTTCCTATCAGAGTATCCCTTAAATTCAAAGATCCTTTCTACTGACCTTAGCCAATCTAGGAAGTCATCAGGGTTCATGCTACCTAAGAAGTCAGGAATTTCTACCTTTAGGTCTTTGTCATGGTGCCCTGGTTGATCCTGCTCTGAGCCATCTGATTCTGAAGCATCTTCTTGTTCCAGGTGGGGTCTTCTTCTACCTCCAATAGGTGGCATTGGTGCTCCCCTTCCTCGACCCCTGCCTCCCCTCATGTCATTGTTAAGATGACCATCAAGGAGTTCATTAACAGATCTTGTGACTTCCATTACAGTTCTGGTAAGGCCTTGGACTGTAGCCTCCAGCCCTGCAACTCTCTCTTCACTCATGGTTGTTTTTTGTGTTTTTAATGTAGTTGGGGAAAATGGACTCACAAACCTAAGCTCTGATAACCAATTTGGACTGAAATTATAGGGAAAATAGACAAAACACAAAGAAAGAAAGCTCTGAACTGAACACACTAGCTAAGTTTGATTTTTGGACTGAATGCAGAGGTTAGGACAGATAGAACCTTAACCAAAGCACACAGCCAATGGTTGAGGGTTGAGACTTGACTCCAGCACACAGCAAAGAGCCTAGACTCTCTTCCCAGCACACAGCAAAGGAAGGATACTCCAGCACACAGCCAAGAGTTCAAACAGAAACAATGTTTCAGTTCTTAAAGTTTTTACTCAAATCTGATTTGCATTTCATTAGGTAAAGGCCTTATATAGGCAGCAAGGATACATCTCAGACGTTAGGATACATCTAGGGCCATAAAGGCTTACAACATGAAACAAAATAACAGCTACAAACTTGCAGAATACTGACATAAAGTAGATAAAAGCAGAAAAGCAGTTTCTAAAGGGACAATCTTCCTTAATTGTTTGATCAGGTATGTCTTGGCTGAAGAGTGGACTTTCAAGCTTGGGTTTGAGAGCCAAACTGAAGTAGGATGGATCCCCAAGAGGTGCTAAAGGTCCCTCACGCATTGCTTGTTCAAAAGGGGAAGGTTGACAGTGACATATTAACTACTGCACAAAAGGGTTGAAATCTGACTGTTGAACTTGGTCCCTAGACTAACTTTTTGTGTGGACGTTTTCTCAAGAAGAAATCCTGGACAAAAGTGTAAAGGACTCTCCCTAGGACCAAGTTTGAGCACTGGTTGGATGTGTCTAGGTGTAGAAGCTCACCATGGACCCTGCCCAAGGTGACTGAGACTGAATTGTGCTTGGGCTGTTTTCTTGTTGTCTGTTGGGGTTGGGATTTTTTTTGTGGGTTGTTCTCTGGCTGTAGGGTGGGTTGTTTTTGTTGGGAGTGTATTTAAGGGTGTTGGGATTATAGAGTAGGTTATCATAGCTAGTCATGTAGGTTTCTAGGCTGCTGGTTGAGTTGCTTTGTGGACTCCTTGACTTTGCTAGACTCTGTCCTCTTGAGCTGGTTAGTGTGACTTGTGTTTGATCTTGAACTCCTGTTGCAGCAATTGTTGGTCATTTTTTCACAACTTCATTCTTGCTTATTTTACACTTCTCTCTAACAAACCTCTACTCTCTACAACTCTAAAAAAAACACTAATATTCTCTTAGTATTACTAGAATAGTGATACAATAATATTAGTAGTATTGTTTCTTACTTATTATCTAGTTAATAATAAGCTAAAAATTTTTGGGTGGATTCTAGGGTGCAACAAGAAGTAGACCTTCTACTTTAGAGGTTTATTTATGGAGGATCATCCACTAATTCTAAGCTCAATAACAATAAGAATGAGTTCTTCTTGTGCCCTTATTTAGCCGAAATTTTCTCATTGTAAGAAAATTTCGTCTTATCTTTATATTTATGCTTTTATATTTGCATGCATGATAACTAGACCCTAAATCATTAAGTTAATGTAATTTAATGAACTAATTAGAGGAGTCTAATTAGAGGTCTAGGACTTTCATGTGCTATCAGAGCTCAATTGTTATATGCATGTTGATTTTAAGCATTAAAATCGAGTTATACGATAATTTGGGTAAAATTAGAAATTTATGTTAAAAAATGGTCTGCACGAAATTTTTGATTTTCATGCATACCAACTGGCCTAAAATTGGTTGTGGTCAAATTTTGTGATTTTAGGGATTAATTTGCTATTTATTTTGATTTATGGCCTTTAAATCATGTTAACATGCATTTTTTATGTTAAATGTTAACTAAAAATAGTTGCATGTTGATTCTGGTCATGAAATTTTGATATGATATCACATGCATGTTGTACATATTTTATGTAAAATTTTGTGGACTTTTAATTAAGTTTTGCATGATTATTGATTTTTATGAGATAAAAGTCAATAAAGTGAGATTATTATGTTCATAAAAATGAAACGTCCTTTTTTTGTCTTGAAAATTTTTGGTACATTTTATAATATGATTTATATCATCTTGGTGAACTTTTGTAATTTGTTTTACTTTTTTACTATATTTATTGGTTTTTATTTGATAAAACCGACAAATTTAAAGCTATTTGTTCATAAAACTAATTCAAACTTTTTGGGAAAATTTTTCTGGTTTTTTGAGTTCCTGGAAATGTTCCAGAATGTAGAAAGTTTTTGGTTTCAAATGGTTATGATTTTTATATTTTATTTTGGATTTATTTCATAAATGTTGTAATTAAACCTCTATATTTAGCAAATACAATTAATTCCAACTAATTAAATATAAAAAAACATTAGTGGGGACTAATTTTGAGTTCTAAATCAGTTTTGATAATAAGTTTGAGCTTAAATATGATTTAATTGTTGATTATTGATTTTTAATGGTTAAAAATCGATAAAATCCATAAAACCGAGCTAGAATGAGCATGAGAAGTATTAAGGGCGATTTTGGCATGATTTTTACAGCAGTTTATTTATATTGTTATTGTTGAATGAATGAATGTCATTTATTTAATTTTTAATGCAAGTTGTACCTAATATGGCCTAGATTATTTTAATCGGTATTACCCGTAATGTAAGGGAATACCGATTTGGTTGTAATTTTATTTGCGATCTCGTATCGCCGTTTGTAATAATTTAATTTCATTTTTAGATCAAATGTATAATAGGAATTTTATTTGTATCTTTTTGTAATTAATTATTATGAAGACGGAGATTCCGAAGTCGGTGTTCCAAAAGACGGTGCCTTTTTGGAGCGTGTTCCATGAAGAGGCAAGGGGCCAAGGAGTTGGTTTCCGATTTTGTAATAGTCTAGTTAATTATATTAGCTAGGTGGCCATAATAGGATTTATTATTTGCTTGCTTTATGTTTTTCGCTCATGGCAAAATCGCCAACATGCATTTTTATTTCTCGATTGTCAATTCAACGTTATTCAAAATTCACCGATTTAGTTCACTTATAGGGGATTAATAACTAAATTGACAAGACCTCTCACATAACTTAAAAGAAATTGAGATTTAGCCTTACCAATTGAAGCACCTATGAACCTCGTGTTCATTAGGGTAACCACAACGTGGACCCTTTTTACCTCGGGTAATTAGGGTATGCGATCATACGCCTTAATTGGGTTGGACTCAACGGGATAAGCGTTATCCCGGGACTAGAAGATGAATTTGGTTGAAATCCGTCGACCGAGAGTTCTACGGGTAGAATTAGTCAAAATGTTGACTTACCGTTTATTACATAAAAGTGGCATAACATGTTCATTTTTATCTAAAATGCGGGTCTCGGGATCACTTATATAATTTCGTGAGGGGTCATTATATGAGTGACTTGTTAAAATTGTTTTACAAGTGAATTATATATAAGAAATAAATTTTTATTTCCGTTGATATTTATTTTATTCGCGCAATGACAAATATTTCATCCTTCTACAAACTTGTAAATCCGTTCAATTGTGGAAAGGAGTTTCCATTAATATAGACGGTATCTTTTTTTGATTGCGATTTAAATCTCTCTTTAAACCACCATAGTTAAAGACAAAATGAATTTTTTCTTTTGATCCCCATATTCACCATTGCAAATGTCTTTTATGATGAGTATACAAATAAGTCACACTTAGTTAAAAACATTTTGAATTTTTGTGACGTCTTCTTATAACAATGGTACATCAATCCTTTTGCTCCAAAGAAAATATTTGTAATTTTTGGTATGTCGTCATAATGCTCCTTATCGAGGCTTACCTCAATAGAGGCCAAATCAGTTGGGACAACTAGGTTAATCGATTTATTTAAAATCGTGAATAACCAAATACCGTAGTCACTTCATGAAAGGTTTATATCCTTTTGCAGGTAAAACTATGAATGAAATGAAGATTAGTCTTCATTATATTTCTAATCTATTGGTCTAAATAGAGATTCATGAAAGTGAGTGGGAGCTCTAAGAAAGATGTTTTATTCTTGATTGTTAAGAATAGGACGAGGTTCAAGAGTAGGTTGGCACGATGTTGGCACAAGGCGAGGGAAAAAGACAAGACTATTTTGAATAGTAAAGTCAAAAACCAAGCAACGTGTCGAACCCAACTTTAGATAATTCTATTATTACAGTGTAGGACACTAGAAAAGAATCTGTCCCAAGTTTTTGGAGAAATAGAAATTGGGTGAACTACACCTAAAAGTACTTTCATCCATAATATCTATATGATCGACATTTATTTTGCTAAATGCAATTTTTTGGGTATTAGATACCTATTATGGTTCTCATCTGTAGTGAAAAGGGGGGGGGGGGTAGTATCCTTTTTGAATGAGGCTCATCTTTTGCTCAAACAAGTACCATGACTGAAAATGGGTGGCTAGTTAATTAAGTCTTTACAAGGGCTAATGGTGATCACAAATCCAAAGATTCCAAGGACAAGCAACATCACATGGTCCCTCTTATGTCTCATAAAGATGCCAAGCCAAGAGGAAGGACAAGGGCAAGGATTGGCAGCCAAGACAAGGACATGGCAGTCTCTTGTCTCAGCCCCAACAATCCGTGACAATGACAAGGCCATGACAAGACAAGGACACGGCCCCATGACAAGGACATGGCAGCATCTTGGCAAGCCAAGACACGGCCATGACAAGGCCATGACAGCCCTAGGAGGACCAAGACACGAGCCAAGACAAGCAGCAAGACAAGGACATGGCTGTCCATTTGTCTCGGTCATGACAAGGACATGCCTGTCCACTTGTCTCGGTCAAGACAAGGACATGCCCATCACATGCCAGCCACATTGCCCAAGCCAAGACAAGTCCAAAGACAAGGACATGGCTAGTCATGACAAGGACATGGCTAGTCATGACAAGGACAAGGGTCCCTGCCATGGGCAGCATATGTTGGTCCGGTTTCAACAGTCCATTGGACTGTTTAGACTAGCTTTTATGATGTCCTTTTTGTTTGTATTGCTTTATAATATTGTCCTCTTGCTCCTTTTAATTGTAACCATTAGATGTAGCTTTTTAGATGGATGGATAGGATGTAATGTGAGCCCCTATATAAGGAACTCACCACCCAATGTAACATTCAGTTTTTGAGAATGAATTAAAAAGAGTTGTGTCAAACACAAACTTGAGGGTTAGCTCAAGGAGCACCTCGTCACAACCAATAGTGGCCATGCCTTTCTTGGTTGTTCGATTAAGGGAGGTTAACCTGTGCTAGGCTGTGGTTAAGCTCTCCTAATCGGCCAGGCCTGGTGGTCGCCCTGTGCTAGGCTGTGGGTGATCGACCTACGTCTGTTAGTGAGGTTAGTTTGGTTCTGTGCTAGGCTGTGAGCCAGCTAAACTTGCTGTCCAGGTTGAGGTCCAAACTTGTGCTTGTCTGTAGTTTGGGTCTTGATCATATCGAGCTTGTGTTAGGGAGGTGGACTTGTGTGGTTCAACTCCTTGGCTCGAGTAGGTTGTGGGTCGAGCCATGAGCCGGTCTTGTGGCCCTTGGTTCACAACCATATCTTTCATGTTTTTCATAGGCTTAGGACACAAATAAACCCCCATAAGTCCCCCTTTTGTTGCTGCCACTTTGGGGCAGCCCCTTGGTCGTCATTCGGACTTTGGGCCGTTCATAGGGTCCTCCACAAAAACGCATAGACCCCCCTAAATTCGCTGCATCATCAATGTATTCAATGCATATAATAATGATTCGTGCGACGACTAGCCATGATTAAATGTCGACCTACAAGGGAAATATAATTATTGTAGTTTAATTTCTATAGAGACATATAAAAGTTATAATGTGATCAATCTAGTTTTGGATTTAGAGGTTCACTTTAATAAAAGTTATTATGTACATGACCTCTAAATAAAGAATATAATATGCACTGTAGTGTACGACACAAGTGTTTTACTTTTGTGAATAGAACAAACGTTGTATCTTTTGATGCCTATACTTGGTCAATGGTTATCCCATACCAATCAAAGGTAATTATATTCTTGACCTAAAACTAGAAATTACTAGTCATATAGATTATAAAAGGCTCAAAATTGGTGACCCAGATCTAATCTTGATTCCGGACTGTGTAGCACATTAAAAGGCTAGTATTGACTATTATCCCTAAAACATTTGAATTTGAATCTTATGGTGTGTGCGAATCTTGTATTCAAGGCAAGATGATTCGTGCCCTTTTTATTGAAAAGGAAATCGAACTAGTGAGTTATTGGCCATATTACATAAGAATATGTGTGGTCCAATAACAAACACAACCAGAGATGGTAATGACTACTTCACTATATTTACCGACGACTTAAGTAGATATTGTATTTGATTCTACTTAATGAGCTGCTATGAGAAATCTTTGAAAAGTTAAAAGAGCTTAGATGAGAAGTAGTTACATACCAAGAGTATTAGATCAAGGACTTACGACCAAATCGTAAGAAGAAATATCTAAGTATTGACTTTGATTTTCACCAAAAGTATTGTGAAATTGTTTCACGAGTTAACTTCTCTAACACACATTATGAGATAAGGTGTTGTTGAATAGAGACACATAACCTTATACGATATAGTTTTGTCTTTGTCAAGTCACACTGAGCCACTTGACTAACCTTGGGCTTTTATTGTTTTGTCTGTTATTTCTTGTCCCACCATATTAAAGCACATTTAAAACAGTCGGATTTTATTTCATATACGATATGGATAGGTAGCGTACCTAATTTGTAAGTTATTCGTATGAAACAAGTGCTCAATTATCCTACATTAACCACGAGAACAAAGCATTTGTGGCTCGTGATGATGTCTTTCAATAAAAATACGATTATTTCTTGATAAGACAGAGTAGGAGAAAATGTTTCAAGAGCCACAAACTGAGCATATAGACCGGAAAAAATTTCCTCATTGCTTGTTCATTAGTTGTTTCTTCGGAACGTAAGATGTCATGTGGAATTTTATTCACTCCTTAATAGTGATGAATTCTAATATGTGACTTATAAAAGACTGTTTCTAATCCTAACTTCTTGCTATGGCTTAGAGTTATGCGATTTGTAATGGACTCCATATATGATGGTCAGGTATGTGACCTGGTAAATTTTACTTGAAAAAGTACGACCTCTTCAATGTAAATTAATTTTTAAGATCGAAATTTGCATGGATGAACATTAAAATGTTTTCAAAGATAAATTGGTAGGCAAAGAGTTTTGCACCAACCTTAATTCTTCGATCCATTCGAATATACTTAGCGATTATAGCATTTCATAATAGTATGATGACAATTGGATCTCAAGGACCACCTTCTTGAATACGATTCTAGAAGAGGTAGAATATTTTATATCCACCTGTGGGTTTGTAGATACTAATTATCCTAAGTTAATTTTGCAAGCTTAAGAGGATATCTTAAGTAAGCACTAAAGAGTTAGAATTAGTGTGTCAATCATGTTGTAAAATATTTCTCGATATCTCGTGGAATTATGTTGAATACATGAAGTTTAGTGGGAGTAATATGATTTTCGTCAGTCTTATATGTGGAGACATATTGATCATTTTAGATGATGGAAGATTTTGGAGAAGTAGAATACATCTTTTAGATATCTGGATTTATGGAGATAAATCTAAAAGGATATTAGCGTTGAGTCAAAATTCTTATATTGATAAGATCTTTGACTAATTCAAGGAAGTTGAACACATGATAATTGATTCCTTTTGCTTCCGCTGTGGGATCAATTATATATGCTGTGATGTATACTCAATCAGACATTTCGCATGCTTTAAGCATGACAAGTCGTTTGCAATCAAATCCAAATGAGAATCACTTGATAGCCATAAAGAACATCCTTAAGTACTTGCAAAGGACTAAAGATATGTTCCATGTGTTTGAAGTTTACAGTGAGTTGTGTGTAAGGGGTTACACAGACTTCAGATTCCAAACTGATCAAAGTGATTTGAAATCACAAACTGACTGTGTTTTATAGAAGATTTATCTGTTGGAAAAGTACCAAATAGAAAGGACTATTGGAAAGGTTCCAAGTAGGAGTGACATTACCAAATATAAATGTCATGTATCCGACGGAAATGTTCCAGGCAGTTTATCATTGCGGATTTTCACAACGGAAATGGAGTACATTACATCATATGATGATGCATATGAAAGTAGCTTGGATTTGACAGTATTGGAGGGACTAGAAGTAGTTCCTATAGCTGTATATCCTATCCTATTATACTGGTAAAACAGTGGGAGCTACCTTTAGGCTAAGGGGCCTAAGTCTGGATTCAGACCTAGACACGTACTCAGAAAGTTTTATATAATATGAGATTACGTAGACAAAGAGAAATAGCAATCAGAAAGATGGTAAAGATGCAAGTATTGCTAATCCATTAGCTATGCTTTTGCAAACTGAACATGATAGTCATGTCATTTCAATGGAGATTGAAATATATACCTGAATTGCTAGAGGTTATGAGATATGAAATTATTGATAGCGTATCAATTTTTCCAAATATTAGATAATCGCATTCATTGTTAGAGTTTCATTAAAAACTCCTTATTTAGTTTGACTATATTTTAACACTTTGTTTATCCGAATTGGTTGAAATAAAAGTTGAACCCAATTCAAGTGAACATGATAAACTCAGTGTTTTGTCCCTAGTCACTCATTTGAGGCGACGTCTCGAAGTGACAAGATTGTAAGTCGATCGATGGTTGGTTCAGCACCATGGGGTCATAGAGATGACTGGTCGTTTACATAAACAGACTGTTGAGACACTCTGTAACAACCCGAAAAGTACCCAATTTTTCTAGTAAAAATATTTACTAACACTTTTCAGTAGAACTTAAGTTTATAAAATAGGAATTTTTGTTCCGAGTCTTATTTTGAAATTCCGCGTTCGTATTTGGAATTTCTGAGAGATTTCATGAAAAGACCGTTTTTAGTCATCTTTGACTTTTCTTGACTTTTAAGTCGTCTTTGACTTTTCCTTGACTTTTTAAAAGTCGTCATTGACTTTTCTTGACTTTTAAGTCGTCATAAACTTTTCTTGACTTTTAAGTCATCTTCGACTTTTCTCGACTTTTCAGTCAACTTTGACTTCCGTTGACTTTTTCCCGACTCGCCTCATAAGTTTGAAGACCGAAATTTTATTTAAAAAAATAATATTTTTGATTTATTTTTATTTAGATTTATTAAGATTTATCATAATTTAATATAATTATTTTGAATTTATTCGGAATTTAAAGAATAACGTTTACGGTTTTAACCGAACGTCATTTAACTATTCCCGACTCATCGTAAATCCCGTAACAAAATCGAAACTCGACTTTGGCATGAGTCACGCGGCCATGTCATCGTTTTCCACTCACTTGAGATATTTTAATTCTTTCGATTAAACTAATACAAATATCTTAGATATTTGTTACTTTATCGATCCGTCAACGGAGATTACGCAAATCGAGAAAAATCAGACCCGATATCATCATTTCCACACGGCTCTCTTTCCCCTCTAATAGGGCTTGATATTTTCATTTACTTTTGATTACAATATCATAATATCTAGATATTATTTCACTTTATCGAGCAGTTAACGAAAATTACGCAAAACGCTCGAAATCAGACCCGACAAGCTCAAAACCACACGGCACTCCTTACTCTCTTAGACCTTGATATTTTCATTATTTTTCATTTCAATATCATAATATCTTGATATTTAGTTTAATTAACTTTATCGTTAATTATATTTAATCGTTTACCGTAAAATAATTATTAAACGCGAGTCAATTACGTAACAACAATTTCAAAACTCGACATCTATTCTTGCCTATAATTACACGGCTCATCCACTCTCCTTTACTCACAAACAACTTTTCATTTTACAACAAATCTTTTCATTTTACAACAAATCAAAATAAGATCAAAATATCACTTTCTTTAATCGTTCTTCGTGTTCTTCGTCGTTCATCATTTGTTCTTCGTTGTTCTTGAGCAAAACCTTCATAAAACCTTCATTTCTTAATTAAATCCGTCCTATCTTATATTTCTAGACTCTCCTCTTCGCTCCTCATCTTCACGTACGGTTTTATTTCAATTCCGACAAAATCGTTTTCAACACTTTAATTATGGAAAATCAAGTTTTAAGTTCTAATAAGGTTTTCTTGTCATTTCTTATAGGGGAAGATTTTGAAGACGAGTTTGGTGACT
>JAIUZE010024144.1:0-26280 GCA_022085475.1 Heliosperma pusillum | reverse complement strand
ATACATCGTGATGGGGTCTGTGGCAGTAGGGACTACTCCTAGTCCTTCCAAGAACTGCCGAATCCACACAGCTTCCTTTGCAGCCTCTGATGTCGCGAGGTACTCAGCTTCTGTTGTAGAATCCGCAGTCACGCTTTGCTTGAAGCTTTTCTAGCAAACGGCTCCTCCATTCAACATAAAGACATAGCCGGATTGGGATTTTAAATCATCCCTATCAGTTTGGAAACTAGCATCCGTGTAACCCTTTACACGCAACTCAGTCTCTCCTCCAAACACCAAGAACGAATCTTTAGTCCTTCGTAAGTACTTAAGGATGTTCTTTACGGCTATCCAGTGACTCTCACCTAGATTGGCTTGATAACGACTCGTCATGCTCAAAGCATAGGCGACGTCAGGGCGAGTGCACATCATAGCATACATGATTGACCCCACTGCTGAAGCATAAGGGATCAACTTCATGCGTTCAATCTCCTCGGTGACGGTAGGACTCTGGGATTTACTCAGAGTGATACCATGACCTATTGGAAGAAAGCCTCTCTTAGAATCTTTCATTTTGAACCGATCAAGAATCTTATCTATATAAGCTTCTTGACTTAATGCTAGTATCCTCTTGGATCTATCTCTATAAATCCGGATACCCAAAATGCGTTGTGCCTCTCCCAAATCCTTCATCTGGAAATGTTTCCCAAGCCACTCCTTGGTAGAAGTAAGCATTGGTATGTCATTCCCAATGAGAAGTATGTCATCCCCATACAAGATAAGGAAAGTAACTTTGCTCCCACTAAACTTCATGTATAAACATGGTTCCTCGACACTTCGAGTGAATCCATTTTGTTTAATTACATGATCGAAGCGATGATTCCAACTCCTTGATGCTTGCTTAAGACCATAAATGGATCTCTTAAGTTTGCATACCTTCTTAGGTTTGGATTTATCCTCAAAACCTTCAGGTTGTGTCATGTACACTTCCTCTTCTAGAATCCCATTCAAGAAGGCGGTTTTGACATCCATTTGCCAAATTTCATAGTTATAAAATGCGGCAACCGCTAAGAGAATCCTAATGGATCGAAGCATGGCGACTGGGGCAAAAGTTTCGTCATAGTGTAAACCATGGACTTGAGTGAAGCCTTTTGCCACCAATCTAGCTTTGTAGACATCAATATGTCCATCTATGCCATTCTTGATCTTGTAGATCCACTTGCACTGAAGAGGTCGCACCTTCTCAGGTAAGTCTACCAAGTCCCATACTTGATTTTCGTACATAGAATCCATTTCGGATTGCATGGCCTCTAGCCAATGCTTGGAGTCGGGACTAGAAACGGCCGACTTGTAGGTTGTGGGTTCATCACTTTCAAAAAGTAATAAATCACCATCTCCCTCGATACATCCGAGGTAACGATCAGGTTGAGAACTAATTCTACCTGACCTTCTAGGGACAATAACCGTTTCAGACGAGGAGGGAACGTTTTCCTCCACTTCATTTTCGGTTTGTGGCTCTCGAACTTCATCAAGTTCGAATTTTCTCCCACTCTGCCTTTTAGAAACGAAATCGCTTTCTAGAAAGACAGCATCACGAGACACAAACACTTTGTCCTCATGACGGTTGTAGAAGTAATATCCACGAGTCTCCTTAGGATATCCTACAAAATAACATTTGTCGGATCTGGGTGCGAGCTTGTCATTAGACTTCTCATGAACAAACGCCTCGCAACCCCAAATTTTCATAAACGACAAATAAGGAACCTTTCCTTTCCATATCTCATATGGAGTTTTATTGGCGCTTTAGTCGGGCTACGATTTAGTGAAAATGTTGCGGTTAAGATGGCAAATCCCCAAAACGAGTTAGGAAGCTCTGTAAGGCTCATCATCGACCGAACCATATCTAATAAAGTTCGGTTTCTCCTTTCAGACACACCATTTAATTGAGGTGTTCCAGGAGGAGTCCATTGTGATACTATACCGCAATCTTTTAGGTGTGAATCAAATTCATAATTTAGATATTCACCACCACGATCGGATCGTAGGGTTTTTATCTTTTTATTCAATTGGTTTTCCACTTCATGTTGAAACTCTTTGAACTTTTCAAAGGCTTCACTCTTATGCCTCATTAAGTAGACGTATCCATATCTACTCAAATCGTCGGTAAAAGTAATGAAGTACTTGTAACCACCTCTAGCTTGGTGAGTCATTGGGCCACATACGTCGGTATGTACAAGGCCTAATACTTCACTTGCTCGTGTCCCTTTTCCCGTAAAAGGAGCACGAGTCATCTTGCCCAAAAGACAAGATTCGCATTCACCATAAGATTCGTAATCAAATGGTTTGAGAAGTTTCGTTGAAACAAGTCTCTTTATGCGTCGTTCGTTTATATGACCTAAACGACAATGCCAAAGGTATGATTGATTAGGTTCACCTAATTTGAGCTTCTTGCTTTCGATATGATATATTTCATTAACATTATCAAGAACATAAATGCCTCCAATAGAGATGGCTTTACCATAAAACACATCATTAAAAGAAAACGAACAACTATTGTTCTTGATTACAAAAGAGAAACCCTCCGCGTCAAGTACGGAAATGGAGATAATGTTCTTAGTCAAGGAGGGTACAAAATAACAATTATTTAAATACAACTCAAGACCACTAGCTAAGGTTAGTACATAAGTTCCTACGGAGACAGCGGCAACTCTTGCTCCATTCCCCATTCGTAGGTCCACATCACCCTTGGCTAGTGCTCGCACGTCCTTCAGCCCCTGCAAGTGATTACAAAGGTGAGAACCACATCCAGTATCAAATACCCAAGTGGAAGTGCAAGCATAGTTAATATCTATCATATAGAGAGAAGAGAGGATTATACCTGACGGTGTCACACATCCGTCCTTCTTATCCTTCAAATACTTGGGACAATTGCGTTTCCAATGTCCCTTGCCTTTACAATAAAAGCATTCGGCTTCGGCATGCTTCTTACCCTTAGCCTTGGCATTACTATACATAATAGCTTTGCCCTTTCCCTTTCCTTGCTTCTTAAATTGGGCCTTGGCTTTTCCCTTCCCCTTTTGAACCCCTAGCTTCAAGTTCTTCAATCTCATTGTAAGAACATCCTTTTGCTCACTCCCACTTGCTTCCATATCCCTTTCGACTTGGGTAAGGAGAGCATGGAGCTCGTGAAAGCTCTTATCCATGCCATGCATGTTATAGTTTGCCCTAGCTTGGGCAAACTTGGGAGGAAGTGAGTGAAGGATGCGGCCAACCGCTAGCTTCTTAGGAATCTTGACCCCTAGACGATCTAGAGTGTCAACATGTTCCACCATCTTAAGCACATGTGGGCCAACCTTTTGGCCCTTCTCTAGCTTGGCTTCAAAAAGCCGAGTCATAGCATTGTATTGGCGAATCTCGGGTGATTGAGAAAAAGCTAACGTCACCCTAGAGAATATCTCATATGCTCCAAGGGTGATGTATTGTTGCTTAAGGGTTGAGGACATCGACCAAATCAAGACCATCTTGACGTCGTTTGCTACCTTAAGGTATTCCTCATAGGCGGCTTTGGCCGCATTAGTGGCTCTTGGGCCGGGTTCATTGGGAGGTACCTCGGTCAAGTAGCGCAAAACGTTATCCGATAACGCCGCGCCCTTGATCGTTTGCTCCCACTCGACGAAATTAGTTCCATCGTCTTTTAAGATGCATTTGTCCATAACGGACCTTAGCCATGAGTCTTTTCCTAGTTGAACGGTGTTGTTATTGTTTGCCATTGCGAATTATGAATAACTACAACAAAATTAGGAAATATTAACATTCATTGTTTTAATCAATTTTACTTGTATAACCAATTTAAACAAGTCACTCATATAATGACCCCTCACGAAATTATATAAGCGATTCCGAGACCCGCATTTTAGACAAAAGAACATGTTATGCAACTTTTATGTAAAAGACGGTAAGTCAACTTTTGACTAATTCGACTCTCGGTCGACGGATTTCAACTAAACCCATCTCCTAGTCCCAAGATAACGCTTATCTTGTTGAGTCCAACCCAATTTAGGCGTGTGATCGTATCACCGTACTTACCCGAGGTAAAAAGGTCCACGTTGTGGTTGTTCTAATTAACACGGGGTTCATAGGTGCTTCAATTTGTAAGGCTCAATCTCAATTCCTTTTTAAGTTATGTGAGAGGTCTTGCCAATTTTAGTTATTAATTCCTTATAAGTGAACTAAGTCGGTGAATTTTGAATAACGTTGAATTGACAATCGATAAATAAAATGCATGTTGGTGATTTTGGCATGTGCGGAAAAATAAAGCAAGCAATCAAATTAAATCCTAGTATGGCCACCTAGCTAATCTAATTAACTAGATGATTACAAATCGGAAACCAACTCCTTGGTCCCTTGCCTCTTCTTGGAACGCCTTCCAATATGGCACCGTCTTTTGGAACACCGACTTTGGGAATCACCGTCTTCACAATAAATAATTACAAAATACAAATGAATACATAGCAAATTCCTATTATACATTTGATCTATAAAATGAAATTATTAATTATTACAAAACGGCGATACGAAATCGCAATAAATTACAACCAATTCGGTATTCCCTTACATTACGGGTAATACCGATTAAAATAATCTAGGCCATACTAGGTACAACTTGCAATAAAATAAATAAATGACATTCATTCATTCAACAACACTTGTCATGTTCATTATAGCTCGGTTCTTACGAATTTTATCGATTTTATCTACTAAAAATCAATAATCAACACTTAAATCGTATTTAAGCTCAAACTAATAATCTAAACTGATTTAGAACTCAAAATTAGTCCCCACTAATTTCACTTGTATTTAATTAGTTTGATTTGATCGCATTTGCTATTTAAAGAGGTTTAATCATAACTTTTACGAATTAAACCCAAAATAAAATGAAAAATCATTA
The DNA here is from genome assembly GCA_022085475.1 of Heliosperma pusillum. Taxonomy (NCBI): domain Eukaryota; kingdom Viridiplantae; phylum Streptophyta; class Magnoliopsida; order Caryophyllales; family Caryophyllaceae; genus Heliosperma; species Heliosperma pusillum. Next base: position 21,353 of record JAIUZE010024144.1, on the reverse strand, counting down.
AAATTGAAACAAAAATATTTGTACATACTGTAACACTTCCAGGAACCTCAAGAACAAAAATATTTGCCCAAAAATTTGAAATGATTTTATGAACAAATAGCTTTATAATAATCGGTTTTTATCAAATAAAAACCAACTAAAATAGTAAAATGATGAAATTTTTTTTCAAATTTTACCAGAATGATAAAAATAACATTTTAAAATGTACAAAAAAATTTCAACTCCAGAAAGTCTCGTTTCAATTTTAAGAACAAAATAACTCCTTTAAATCGATCTTTATCCAATAAAAATCAATAACCATGCAATACATGACTAAATGTCACGAAAATTTACATACAATATGTATACCATGCATGTGAGATCATATTAAAAATTTGAGGCCAGATTCAACATGCAACTATTTTTAGTTAACTTTTAACATAAAACCTCATGTTAACTCGGTTTTAAAGGCCATAAATCATAATAAATAGCAAAATAATTCGTAAATTCACCAAATTTGACCACAAACATTTTGAGGTCAGTAGGTATGCATGCAAATCAGAAAATTTCGTGAAAACCATTTTTAACATAAATTTTCGATTTTTACTCAAGTTATCGTATAACCCGATTTTAATGCTTAAAATCAACATGCATGCTACAAGCTAGCTCTGATACCACATGAAAGTTCATAGACCCTAATTAGACTCCTCTAATTAGTTACTAAATTACTTGTTAATTTAGTGTTTAATAAAGATCTATGTAACATGCATGCAAATTAAAATGCATAATAAAAAGTAAGAAGAAATTTCCTTACATTGGGAAATTTCGGTTTATATGGGCACAACAAGAAACACCTTTCTTGTTGTTCTTGTGCTAGAAAGAAAAAGATGATCCTCCTTGTAATATTCAAAATAGAAGACCTCCTTTGAGATGCACCCAAGAGAGAACCCAAACTAATCACTTAGTTTTTGACTAGAAAACACAAGTGAAAAGATGAACTAATATTAATTTTATTACTACTCTAGTAATAGGAAATATTAGTGTTTGAGAGGTTTTAGAGAGATGAGGATTTTTAGTGAGATAAGCATGCAAATAAGAATGAACAAGCAAGCACAAAATGAACAACAAAGTTGTCCTTTTAAGGACACTATGGTCCGGCCATCATGGCCTATGTGGCCTCTTATTTTTGCTTAAAATAATCCCATGCAAATTGGTTGAGTGTAGATGTGAGTAAGGTTATGATCATGTGTCATAAACATGACATGATAACAAGATGTAATGTAACACAAGAAACAACAATCATCATGTTATACACTACCATAATTTCGGCACCCACTAGTGTCACGTGGTCCATTTTGATTTTTGATATTTGTCCCACAAATACTTATAATCATATGTTTAATTATCTTGTATAATTAAGGATTAATTTGATCATATAACAATTTTATGACTCAAATTAATAAATAATATACACTTAACTTTTAAGTGATATTTTATCATTATATCAATATATAATGGGTCCCACAATGCCTAGTTAGTTTATTTTACAACTCCTTGTAAATATAACTAACTAATCACCTCTACCTCAAAGAATTAACTAATTAATTCATTACTTAATCTTATTAATCGTATTAAAAATAAGACGTAAAATTTATTCAGTCAATTATCGTATAATTGACTAATAAACTTATCCGGAATGAGTTCGTAACTCAATTTCCAAAATTAACTCTCGTAACTAAACATATATCAAATATATATATAAAGTACTAATTAATATGTATCGTATACAAATAATTAGATTTCTGTTTGGGTCTCATCCTATAGGTGTGACCGAAAGGGGTCAGTTGATTACCGCCGTCATACGACAATAACGTCTAACTCTAGTCAGCTGACCGTTATCGATTTACGTTAATCAACTGACGTGGAGTATCAAAATACTAGTCATCCCACTAATATTCCAAAATGAGATTTATAATATAGATGCACTATTGTGGAGGACACTTGCTCCAACAGTCAGTCCACTGGAACTCCCCTTTCTTCAAGCACTCAGTGATGGGTGCTACAACTGAACTGAAGTTCTTGATGAACCTCCTATAGAATGAAGCCAATCCATGGAACCCCCTTACCTCAGTGATGGTTTTAGGTGTAGGCCATGTTTGTATGGCTGCAACTTTCTCCTGATCAACTGAGATTCCTCTTCCTGACACAATGTACCCTAGAAATGCAACCTCCTCAACCATGAAGGTACACTTCTCTAGCTTCCCATACAGCTTCTGCTCCTTTAAGATCCCAAAGATTGTTTCAAGGTGCCTGAGATGTTCCCCTCTGCTGCTACTATACACTAGGATGTCATCAAAGTAAACCACAACAAATCTGCCCAAACAAGGTCTCAACACTTCTGTCATAAGTCTCATGAACGTGCTTGGTGCATTGGATAGTCCAAATGGCATGACAAGCCATTCATACAGACCATGTTTTGTCTTGAATGCAGTCTTCCATTCATCCCCCTCTTTGAGCCTCACCTGATGGTAACCCTGCCTTAATCAATCTTGGAAAAGACCTGAGCTCCACTTAGCTCATCAAGCATGTCATCTAGCCTTGGAATGGGGAACCTATACTTGACTGTAATGTTGTTGATTGCTCTGTTGTCAGTGCACATCCTCCAGGTGCCATCCTTCTTAGGCACTAGTAGAGCAGGTACAGCACAAGGGCTTAGGGACTCCCTCACAAACCCTTTGCTCATAAGCTCCTCAATCTGCTTCTGCAACTCCTTGGTGGCAGTTGAGTCACTTCTATAGGCTGGCCTATTTGGCAGCACAGAACCTGGGACCAAATCAATGTGGTGCTCAATCCCTCTTAGGGGCGGTAGTCCATCTGGTAATTCTCTTGGAAATACCTCCTTGTATCTCAAGATCAAAGGTTCAACCTCTGCTGGCAACTTGGAACCTTCCCCTTCTATGACTTCCTTAGATAGCAAGATGATCACAGGTTGTTCTTGCTTCATCTCCTTGATCATAGCTGCCTCTGATAAAAACAACACCCCATTGACCTCCTCTGGGACATTGGGACTCCCATAATTCCTCTGGTTGGGTGGTAGAGGTGTCAAAGTTACCTTCTTTCCCCCATGCCTGAAGCTATAGGTGTTATCCCTACCCTGATGAGTGGTGTTCCTATCAAACTCCCAAGGCCTCCCTAGTAGTAGGTGACATGCATCCATTGGTACTACATCACACAACACTTCATCTTGGTATACCTTCCCAATAGAGAATGGGACCAGGCATTGCCTATCAACCCTCACCTCAGCCCCCTTGTTAAGCCATCTCAGTTTGTAGGGGTGTGGATGCTCTTGAGTAATCAGACTTAGCTTGTTCACTAGGGTGATAGAAGCCACATTGGTACAACTCCCCCCATCAATGATCAAGTTGCAGACCCTCTCTTGAATGGTGCATCTGCTTCTGAATATCAAGGACCTCTGGTCATCCTCCAATGGAGTATGTTGAGAGTGCATGACCCTCCATAGGACCAAGTTATGGCCTGTATCAGGATGAGCCATGACCAAGTCCTGCATTGGTTCCTCTTAAGCTGTCACTACCTCTAACACCATGATGTCATCAACCTCATACTCAACCAATCCCTCCTTCTCCCACTCTTCTACCTCCATAAGTGTCATGGTTCTCTTAGAAGGACAATCCTTCCTAAAGTGACCATAACCTTGGCATTGGAAACATCTGATCTTGTTCTCAGTTGGGGTGGGGTTGGGTTTAGAGCTCACAACTCCCCTTTCTTTGTCTGTGGTTGATTGGCTGGTTGTCTTAAGGGCCTCTCCCATCCTAATACCACTGTAAGGTTTGTATGCAGGTCTAGTAACAGGCTTAGGTAGAGCTGGTTTGGTTTTCCCCATTTTTTCAACCCTCAAAGCCAGGTTGACAACATCATTATAAGACCACAAAGGTTGCATCCTTAGTCTAGCAGCAATGCTCCTATCTAGACCCTCTAAGAATCTGGCAATCCTTTGCTCAGGTTTCTCATTGACCTCACACTGGAGAGTCAATTGCTCAAAGTCCCTTAGGTATGCTTCTACAGACCTCTCTTCTTGTTTCAGTTTGGATAGTTTAATGAACAGATCTTGGGTGTAGTCTTTAGTGACAAATTTGTTTAGCATCTTCTTTTTCAGTTTTGACCAAGACCTAAGAGGTTCCTTACCCTCCTTAATCCTTTGGTGCTTTAAGTTATCAAACCATAGGGATGCATACCTTTCAATCTTAGCACAACAACTTTAAAAGACTTAATATCAGAGTAACTCTTGTATTCAAATACCTTCTCAACATCCCTAATTCATTCTAATAGATCATCGGGGTTTAAACTACCAGAGAATTCAGGAATTTCTACCTTGAGATGTTTGTCAGTGTGCTCTGGAATCTCCTCATAGGTTCTGTTGCTTTCTCCTGAGTCTGACCCTTCTTCCTCCTGCAGGGGCTGTCCTCTTCCCATGCCCATGTGGCCACGACCTCTGCCTCTGCCTCTAGGGGGTGGTCTTCCCCTCAGTGGAGGAGCAATGTTCTCCATGACAGTGTTCAAGGCAGCCAGCACTACATTGACAGTGCCTGCTAGCTGATCCACCTTGCCTTCAATACCTGCAAGCCTCTCTTCACTCATTGGGTTATTTTTTGTGTTTTTGTTGTAGTTAGGATAACAATGGCCTCACAACCAAAGCTCTGATGCCAGAATTGCAGTGATATTATAGGGGTGTGTTAGGAATTGGACCCTAGACTCCTATCTAGCACTGGATATGGATGTTACTCAACTCCCACAGCTCAACACAGGGAATCAAACAACAAACTAGACTAGCTAAGACTCCTTACCACAGCCAAGCACAGGTAAGCAGACTTGAACTAAACAACAAGCAAACACCCCACAGTCTATGCACAGGGATATCTAACTTGCCACAGACTTAGATCAACAACCACAGCCTAGCACAGGATGTTATCAGGCCTGACTTTCAACTAAGGCAAAGCACAAGTTGGAAAGATTTTGGAAATGAGAACAATGCTCAAGTTTTTTTCATTCAATAATCAACTGCCTTGTACAAAAGAGCATGGGTCCTTATATAGGCCTCAATGCTTGATCTAATACAACCCTAGAGGATCATCTAAGGGCCACGATTAGTTGCTGAAAGATAACAAAATAGTGGCTACAAATACAGACTGACAATACAAAAGAAAACAGACAAAATGCAGACATTTGATAGTGACATGCTCCAGGTTGTGTTTGTTGCTTGGTGTTGGCTTGAAGCTTGTGGACGAGGCTCATCAATGCTCCTTGACCTTCTTCTGCAGTAGTTCTAATAGTAGGGAAGACAAGGAAAGACTTTTGGAGATAGTCTTTCAGTTTTTAGCTAGAAATGGAAAAACTGCTTTATGCTTTATGCTTTAGGTAGGCTGTTTTGATTTGGATTTTTAGGGTAGTTGTGTTGTGTTTTGGAACTGGTTCCCTAGGACTTTTTTGGACCTAGGTGGGTAAGGTTTTAGCTGGGCTTGGTGGGAGCTGGTGGTTCACAGTGTGGTGGTAGTTATGCCTTCCCCAAGTTACTGTTGTAGGCTGTTTTTGTGATTCTGTGGTTGGGTGTTGGTGGGCTTGTTTTTGGCTTGCTTGGCTCGTGTCTTGGCTCGTGTCTTGGCTCGTGTCCTGGCTCGTGTCCTGGCCAACATTGCTCAGCTTGCAGCTTCCCCTTTTGTTACCAATGCTTACCCCTTGATCCCCCTTGGCCTGCCCCTTGTCCCTAGTGTTGAATTCTGTCCTGCCCTGTGCCCCAGCTCCTGCTGCAATAGTCTTGGTCCGGATCTTGGAGGTCTCCTCATTAATAGAAAGAGGAGAAGAAAAGAGAGAGAATAGGCTAAGAATTAGTTAATTTGGATGAGAAATGAGGGAGTTATGGTAGGATGTAAGTGGGAAAGGTTGAATGTTCAACAATGGTGATGGAGGCTAGGGTTTAGAGTGTTTGAGGGAGGTGGAAGAAGGTGAATAGTGCTGAAAACTTGAGTGGAAAAATGGGTTGGGTAAGGGTTAGGTTGGGTGAGTGGTGATTGAGAAAATGGCCCAACACATGGACTAAAGTGTAGCCCACCCGAAATTTCGTGTGGAGTCCGAATACGGACCCGGATTCGCTTAATTAGACACGGAAGACTAAGTTCTATTCTAAATCTAAAATTAAGCTTCTTAGTATTAATATATCACTATTAAATTATAACGACTAAAATTACGGGTGTTACAAAAAGGAAATATACAAATTTCCATTGTCAAACAAGGAAATAAAGAGTTTCTAAAACAATGTCACAAAATACAACCCAATAAAGAAGACAACACAAAATAAGTCCAAGCTTCCATATGCCTTCATCCATGGGTGGCTACCTTAGCTTCCCTTGAAGAGCCTTATTAGGCTTGCTTGTCCTTGCCTTTATCCTTGCTTGGGTGCCCTAATTACAATTAAAAAGGGTAAGAATCACAACTTGTATATATATACCAAAGTTGAGATCATAACATAAAAGATAGGGATGAAAATTTACCAACGGAAACAATTTTCGGCTTTGATATCTCCTAGATACTTGGGGCAATTCCTTTTCCAATGCCCTATGCCATTACAATAATGGCAGTTGTCCTCGGTTGAGGCACCTTTCTTAGGCTTTGGTGAGCTATTCTCAATAGCTTTTCCTTTGCCTTTGTAGGTGGAGGGCTTCTTTCCCTTGCTTGCACCCTTTTTGAACTTCCCCTTGCTCTTGTTATTGATGTGAAGTACATCCTTGGTGGGGCTAACATTTAGCCCCATGTCTCTCTCCGCTTGCACAAGCATCTTGTGCAACTCATGAATAGAGGTTTTCATGTTTTGCATATTGTAGTTTACCGTAAACTGCACATATGCCTTGATTTTCCCCTAGGAGTGTAGTACACACGGTCAATAACGAGTTGTTCGGGAATGTCAACTCCTTGCAATTTGAGAGTCTCGACATGCTCAATCAATTTGAGTACATGAGGGCTAACTTTTTGGCCCTCTTTAAGATTCATGTCAAAAAACGCGGAAGCCGTCTCATATTGAATGATCCTAGGAGCTTGTGAAAACATGGTCACAAGCTTGGCATAGATCTCATAGGCCGTGCTCATCTTTATCGCACTCCTTTGGAGATCGGCCTCCATACAGAAGATTAAAACATTTTTTATTGCGGCGGCTTCCTTTTGGTAAGCCTCATAGGCTCGCCTTGCGGCAGCGGTTGATCTTTCATTAGGTGTTTTGGGAGAGGCTTCGTTAAGGTAACGAAGCTTGTCGTCACCTTCCACGGCCAAGCGGAGTTGCGCATCCCAATCGGAAAAATTTGCTCCATTCTTTTCTAACTTGCATCGCTCCATGAAGAATCGAAGCCATGAGACATTCGTGAGAGTTGGAGCATTGATGGTGGTGGATGAATTAGCATTTGCCATTGCGAATAAACAATATTAACTACAAATTTTAGACATAAAGGAAATGTCAACATTTATCATTTTAAATACTTGTAAACATTTTAAACAAGTTTTAACATTTAAATAGTGACCTCTACCCAACTATTATAAATGATTCTGAGATCCAAATTCATATCAACTTGGGCACGGTGAGCCGATTCATCCCTCATTAACATAATTCGGTGGATTAACTCTTTAATCGATTCTACATTAGATCGATAATATTACTTTAATATTTATCTTAAGCCCGGAACACATGCGGCTACGGTCGCGAATACTTCTGTTGAGCTCAATCCAAATTTCGAAATAATAACCTTTTTTACACCACTTACCCAACGTAAAAAGTTTAGCACCCCGGTGAACCGAGCCTACTTCCTTGCGAAATTGGGATTCATGGGTTCTACATTTGGTAAGGCTTGATCTCTATTATTTATTATGAGAGGTCATGTCAATTTATTATCTATCTCGTTTTAGTGAACTAAATCGATAAATTAACGATAGTTTTATTTGACACGGTCGAATACTCGATGAAATATGCATGTCATGTTATGACGATTTGGCAATGCATGCAAACATATTAAATAAAATGCAAGCATAAAAATAACATTCCTAGTATGGCCTTTCCTAGAATAGAAAATCATATAATCTGTTACAAATTCGGAAACCAACTCCTTTGGTCCCTTGAACTTCATAAGCACGCCTCCCAAAGTCACCGTCTCTATCGGAACGCCTTTCCGAATGGCACCGTCTTTGGGAAACTTCGGTAATACAAATGATTACAAAATATATAATAAAATTACAACAATTTCCTATTATACATTTGTAAAATAAAATAATACAATAAAATTGATACGAGATCACATTAAATTACAACCGAATCAATATTCCTTTACATTTCGGGTAATATCGATTAAAACTAAGGCCATACAAGGAAAAAATACATAATTCAAAATTACATAAATAAATTATGACATTCAGAAAATAAAATGCAGCATTATAATATGTATAAAACATTCTCATATTTAAATGCCAAAACGCCCTATTTTACGGTTTATATCATATATAACCCGGTTTTACGGAAATGCGTGATAATAACACTTTAAAATCACCAAACAATACTTAAATCATATTTAAGTCCAAGTTAATTATCCCAAATGATTTAGGCCTCAAAAATTAGTCATCACTCAATTTTTGACAATAATTCAACTTGTTGTTATATAATTGCTCAAAATTAGACTTTAAAATCATATTTTAATCAAATAAATCCAAATTTAATTACAATAATTTCAAAATTTGAATTTTAAATTTTTGAAAATTCTGGAACATTTCCATGACACTCATAATGCCAAAAATCAAGGTTAAAAATTTCGAATTTATTTTGAGAAAAATCGGTTGCGCTTTATCGATTTTATCAAATAAAATACATAAAGCATGCGAAAATTAATCATATTAAATTTTCAACTATAGATCTGAAATGTGGGACATTTTTGCAACCAGGAATAATTTTCTCATGAGATAAAATTTATTTTAGCTATATTTGCTAAATAAGTCAGTATTTATGCCATATTTATATTAAAAATTCATAAATCATGCTAGACAAATCACATCAGTCTAAAATTTTCTATTCTGACAGGAAAACATGCATGTGACCAAATACTAAAATTTCAAGTTCATATTCAAAGCGGAAGTATTTATAACCATTTGACCTTTATTTATTTCATTTTAACATATAAAAATCTTAAATCATGAGAAACAAGTCTACTTCACACGAAACTTTACATACAGTATGTAAAATTCATTTGTGATATTGTGTAAAAATTTCAGGGTTAGAAGACATGTCTAACTGTTTTCAGCATTTTAAACATCATTTTACTCATTAAAATGTAATAAAAACACTAAAAATCATATTTGAGCAATATAAATTTCCATAAATCATCAAAATGACCTAAACTCATATTAGGACCAGAATATATTGACATGCAAATGACTTTGTGATTTTATCTCATAAAACACAAATTACTAGTTTTCTTTAAGTTACATTAACTCGAAAAAACTACAAATCGATTATGCATGCAACAACCAAATCTCTGATACCACTTGTAAGTTTCTTAAACTCGATATTAGACATTTCTAATATTATATAATTAATAGTTTACTCTTAAGCTATATGGACCTTATGCATGCATAACAAAAGATTAAGTAAAGAACAATTTCTTACATTGCTTATATGAAATGGACACAATATTTGAACTCCTTTCAAATATTGATCTTGAGCTAGGAATATGAGGATGATCTTCCAAGTTTCAAATTAGAAACTCTCCTATAAGTTGCACCCAAGACAAACCTTTTAATCTCTACTAAAATACTACACTAGTATCAAAAGTAGTATCCCTTAAAATAAATCTAATAACCTCTTATTACTACACTAGTAATGTTATTAGAAAATATGAACTCTAAGATGAACTTCTTAAGTTGTAGAGAGAAGTTGGAAAATAATAAGAGAGATAAGGGAATATTTTGCATGAGTGAAATGAGATGTTGTATGAGCTTTATATAAGGAAACTTGGCCTCTTGGTTTTGCTCATATGGACCGGCCACCCCTTCACATGGGAGGGGTGTTGTCACTTTCATATTGTTCTTAACAAGAAAGGTTGAGTGTTGGTAATAGGTTTGTGCATGATTATGTCTAATTCCTAATTAGAACAATACACAAAAATGCAATTTGTAATATGTAATTTAGCTTATAAATGTGCATTTAACTAATTTAAATGCAATTTCATAACAAATAAATTAGACTTAACATTTTAAGTCATAAATTATAATTACATGTAAATAAAATGGGTCATCTCATATTTAGTAAATATAATCTACAACAATTTGTAATTATAATCAACTAGTTTTGCTTATCTCAAATGTTTCATAAACATAATGCATTCTTAGTAATATAACAATTAAATTACTAAAAATGAATCTTATTTAATCATATTACAATAAGATATATTTCTCACTTACAATATATACTTGGTTCAATTTAAGGGATTAATTAATCTGTATCACTATACAATTAATTAATGTACATGATTAGGGGATTGTCCTTTAGGTGTGACCTCAAGGGATCAACTGATCACCACCGTTATACGACAGTAACGTCAAACTCAATTGAGCCAATCGTTACCGATTTATGGTGAGCAGTTGACTATAATATTCATCATCTCTTTGTATTCTTGTAACACCCGGAAATGTACCCTATTTTTCTAGTAGAAATATTTTACGGAATCTTTTCAGCAAATTTAAGTTTTAATTTAGAATTTAAAGTTTCGAGTCGAATTTAGAATTTCCGAGTTCGTATTTGGAATTTCAGCGAGATTCCATGAGAATCCCGTCTTAAGGCGTCTTTGACTTTTCTTGACTTTTGAGTCGTCTTTGACTTTTCTTGACTTTTGAGTCGTTTTTGACTTTTCTTGACTTTCTGAGTCGTATTGACTTCTTTTCTTGACGTTTGAGTCGTCTTAACTTTTCTTGACTTTTGAGTCGTCTTGGATTTTCTTTTGACTTCGAGCCGTTCTTTGACTTTCCGTTGGACTTTCCTCCATGTTCCCTATAATACTCCCTCATAAGTCACCGTAACCTGAATTCACGCCCTCTACAACGCACTCTTCTTCGTCCTCAACAGAAACAAAACCTAGCTTCCATTTCTTCCAAGCTTAGATTCGTCATAGTTCGTTCATTTCTCGCTCAAATTCTCGTAAGTTCGTCTTATTCTTCCCCTCTTATCTTCCTCTATCCGTATTGGTAATAAAATTACCGTCTTTATCGCTTTTTAAATTATCCGTCTTTCTCAAGGTGAATGATATTCATCTTTTATTATCTAATTGTATGTAGGTGGAGACTAGGAAGGTTTAGAATCGATTAAAGACGCAAAAAGGTAACGGTGAAGGGTTACTCGATATCATTTACATGTTTTACATGCTTATATGCTAGAAATCGTATTAGAATACGATTAGTAAGTTTAGGAATCATGTTATGGATGATGATTGTTGTTATTTGATGATTGTTGATGATGAATATTGATTGTTGATAGTTATTAGAAATGATTATGAGAATTGGAAATAAAAGGATTGAATTTATGTTGAAGGTTCTCGGGTGAATTGGTCACCCATCTCACGGTCGTGAGATGGCATGTCACGGTCGTGAAACCTCATTTCACGGTCGTGAAATACAAGTCACGGTCGTGACTTGTGCAGTTTCACTGCACTGACCCTTTTTGGTAGAATGATCATATCTCCTTCGTTACTTGCTTGTTTTGGGTTTGTGACCACTCGTTGGAACCATAAGAGGATAAGATATCACCTAGACTTGGAATTTATGCATTCACATATCTAGAACTCTAGTTATGACCGTTTGAAGTGAACCCTTGTTTTAGTTAGTTTCCAAACTCGTAATTTATAATAGTTCGCATGATTCGTTTATCGTATAATTTTACGTAGTGACTTATAATATGAATGTTTTGATGATATGATATTTCTTTCGCTTGTATCACTTGTTTTGTGACGTTTTTTGGGTATGTCCCCCTTTGAGTTGGTTTTTACAAATGTTACGGTTTGAGCACTATTTTGTCTTGTGCTTTGTACTCTCATTCCCTTGGCTACCTTCCCGCTCGTAAGGCTGGAATGTCGGAACGGAGAGGTATCCTACTGCTTAAATGCATGTGTTAGTGGGCATACGACGACGTTTTGTTGGGGGAGTTGAACGCTATGCGTTGATCGACTCCGGCCGTTCAAATGTGGTGTAATGCGAGGACTGGTGGTGTTAATGTGCATGTAGGTACCGTGTTGGTTTCGAGGCTTGGAAGACTCTTTCCGCTCGTTCGTGAATTGTTCTACCAGAATTTGGGGGGTACGGCATATTTATTGTAAGACCGAGTTCTTGGATGCGAAACGTCATCGCGTGTCGAATCGGAACATGATTTATTCCGAGAGTCTGGCCAGATTTAGACTAGGACCGTATTATTATCGTCGTCCTACCAGGAGGAAATTAGTCTACCTATACGAAATGTCATCGTATATGGGTTTAGGGAAATGTCATCCGTGAACGCCTTTTAATCATACTTGCCATGTACACGATGCTAGTGCGTTTCATTTACCGTGAGAGTTGTCGTCTTTGTGTCGCTGTCTTTGAATGCGTGATTTCATGATTGTATTCATGGTCATTGCATGACTTGACACAGTCAAGGTCTTGGTTCGTGAATGGATGCTAATATGTTGTATTTATTGTGCTCATGCATGACTTGAAGTGGTTTGTCTGTCGAGTCGCAATTTATTAATCGTATACCGCTAAGGGTGGGCTAAGGGTTGAGATTGGCAAGCCCTAGTGAGCGTTATTGGTTGCATAAGAGTGTTTCTTCCCGAGTCTTGAATAACATGATGGTTCCTCAATTTGTATCCAATATGCTCTATCTTTATTTATCCGAAATTGCCTATCTATTCTTATCGCAACTCACAGGGATATCTATATATGCATGATTTTACTTTTGTATTTCCTTATATGTACGTTTAAGGTGATATGGCTGGGAGAACCCGGAGTTACTCCCCACTGATTGTGGCGTTCATGTGTTTCATGAATGAACAGGTTGCTTGCATGGATGGCTTTTTGCTTATGCTATTTTGGGTTCGGGTGTGAGCTAGCGGGCGTTGTCCCTGGATGAAACACCTCTAGACGTTGTTTAGCTAGTTGCTAATTACTTTGTCTTTTGTTAACACTTTGAGAGACTACGTCTCTTGTGGTATATTTATTTAGTTTGTAATATTTTGACACTCCTCGTATTTTTCTATCTTGCATGTATAAAGGTTTTTAAAATACCGTATTTTCCGCTATATAATTCACATGCTTGTATGTTTTATTTTTCCGCATTCGCGAGGGTTGTCATAGTTGGTATCAGAGCTTAAACGCTCCCGACGCACACACGTGAACCCTAAACTTAAACTACTTGACCTTGAAATAATAAATGAGAGATGGGTAGACTTAAGGACCTAAGTTGGTAGTCTTTGGTGTGCTTGATGTTTGTTAGGTTCTAACTCGTTTGTTGATTGTGTTGAGTGGTGTTTTGTTTGTTTGTATCTACCGTCTTAAGGTGGATCATTATATTACCTAGAAGAAGTATCCTCTACCAAGGATTTGAAGATTTACAAGCCTAATTGAAGTGTATTTCTTCCTCATCTATGAATTCTCTCGTCCTTATTGTCTTATGCTCTCTTCCTTCTATCTGGTGCTTCTTTCTCTTCCATTTTGTTGTCTCTTGGAAATTACTCTTGATAGTTCTTCAATCTTACTATTGGTATCCTTACCTCTTCTTGTAACATTTTTGTGGATGCCATACCCAATTGTTTGTGGTATATTGTACTTGGTTGGAAGAATTTTAGACTTTGTGGACTATTAGTGTTTGTTAGAATGAATTTGTGATTTGAGGAAAATGGTATAGATCTAATTTCACCCTATGGTGGTGAGAGTTGGTATCCTTGAGGAAAGTATGGTAAAATATGTTTGATGATTTTAGTGTATAAATGCTTGTCATGATTTGTATGTAAATAGTTCATGATATTCGATGGTGTAAGTTGAATGAGTTGGCTAGGACTTCTTAACTCATTAATAATTTAATCTTTTGGACTTAAAAGTGTAGTATTGTTTTGAAGACCATGCTTATGATACGTCTAAGTGGTGTAAATGAGAAGCTTTAAATGATATCTTGAGGTGCGAAATACTTTTGAGGTTAAGCGACTTCTTGTGCATGGCTTCCTATTGTGTGTTTGTGAGTATAGGCTTGGTGGAAAAGCATTTGGCTATAGTTCTTGAATTTAAAGATATGATCTTATCTTATGGTATCAGAGACTCGTTTGAACTAGTAAGGTTTCAGTAAGTTGAACCATATTACTTGAGAAATATGATGTGAGTTATGATGGAAATACCTTGGGATGTTAATGATGATGTTTGACTTGAGGTCGTACTTTGTTAATAATGAACTCGTGGGCTATATGATGTTGATAATGACGTTTTGTTTGGTGTTCTACTTTGTGGCCTTAGGAGTTGAAAAGAGATTAGTATGGAGAATTCCTTATTGGTTCTTCGGTTTTTGAAACCTTTGGGAATGTGTCAAATTACGGAGTTGAGAGAATGTTACTATGCTTGAGTTGCGATTCCGCGATTGGGAATCCGTGTTCTATGAAAGGGTGGATGAAATGGGTTGTAATCGATTTGTTAAATCTAGGTGTACCGTACTCCGATGATTTGTGGTACGATGGTCCCTTGTAAGAGACCTTTGTAGAGGAAAATTAAGATGTTTTAGTATCGCCCTGAGTTTGAAAGGAGAATTTTGTGGTTTAAACCTTAAACCTTTTTCTCGTGCCTTTATCCCTTTCCATTTCCTTTCATGCAAGATCCTACTAAGCCCGATTCCTAGGAAATTGTTTTCTCTTATCTTTTCCTTTGCTTGGCTATCTTCATAGCTATATCTATCCAATATCTAGCTTTTGGCTCCCTGCCTCTAGCGTTCCTCTAATTTTCGTCCGATCTTATCGCGTTCGTGTTTCCCCTCGACATCATTTATCGTTTCCAATGTCATGGTGTCATTGTCTTGCCTCTGGTGAGATGATTAGGTTGTTAGCTGGCTTCGTGTTGATTTTAATCATGAATAGGATTGGGATTTAAACCTTAGGATGAATCTGTTTGGTGGTATTGTACTCTCTTGGTGGCTTCATTTATTGAGCTTGCTAGTGTAGTGCTATTTTGGAAATCAAGTTGAGCGAGATGATATTCGTTGTTGTGGAGTATTATATCGGTTGCTTGGGATATCATTTGGGAATTAGATGTCTCTAATTGGTGGATTGTAAAAGAGACTTTGCTTTAGGGTAATTGAGTCGGTACCCAAAGTTTGAGGAGTTTTGTCAAAAATGAAAATCGATTCATTTTGAGTTTTAGATGAATTAGATGATTTGAATGGTTGTCTGATTGCCAAGTGATTGGTCATTTGTGGTTTGGAATTAGTAATTCTCTTTTATTCTTCCGGAATCATAGTTCGAGTTTGAGAAATGTTCGTTGCAAGCCTTGGATAGTGAGTCCTCAGTTGTTATGGATTATTGAGATAGAATGGTGAACCCATTTATCTTGAGGATTAGTAACCTCCATAGTTTGCTAATGTGGCTATTTATATTTGAGGTTTCAGGCGTGGTAATGATCGAATTAAGGATGTTGGTGTATTAAAGATTCTTATAACCGATAATGGATTGTGGATTTTTCCCTTTTCGTGAGACTTTGGAAAAGGCTAGTTGGATCTTGGATAATTATGTTTTGTTGCGTGGATTGTTAGTTGTGGAGTCTACCGTGCCGATGGACCTTAGAAGATTCTAATTGAATTGGAATAATTGGGAGTTGTTACTCGAAGTGTCATGATTATGAAATATTTTGGTAAGAATCTGATGATTGAAAATGTTGAGGATATATTGCACTCTCTTGAGGACTAATTTACTCGTGGAGTTAGTGATGTCGTCGAGTTGCGATCGACATTTGAATTGTCATAGATGGAAGATACTTTTGTGATTCATTCCTCTCTTTTCCCTCAAATTGATCCTTACTCAATCCGCTACTTTTAAATCCTTCCCTTTTTTATCCTTTTTACTCGTTGGACGTATCTCTTAGTATCTCGATTCGTGTTTTCGATGTTCGAGTCGCTCTACGTACGTGTAATGTCTTGTTATTTGATTTTATCTTTGATAAAACTTTCGAATTTCCATATTATATTTCTAATTTAACGTTTCAAAGAAGTCTAAAGATGGTTTGTGTACCCTCTTTTTGGAGAAAATAGATTTCTTTTGCTTTTATATTTGGATTTTGCGTTTGGTTGGATGTTTGCACTTGTTATTGGTGAAGCGTCTGATAACTAGTCCTGCACTTACTAACGTTGTTTTGAATTTCGATTTCACTATTTTCGACTTTGCTTTTTGGATAATTAGAGTTCTCGTTCGCGACGAGCATTCTTGAGATCCGTAAGTAAAGTTTCACACTTATAAAAAATTTCCTTAAACCGTTTCGAGAAGAACATCATTTCATAAATGTTTTCCCTTGTAAAAGCTTTCGTGTTGATTTTGTAAACCGATTCTTGTCCTTATAACTTTTGTTTTCTACTCTCAAGTTTTGAGGACGAAACTTTTTAAAAGGTGGGGTGATTGTAACACCCGGAAATGTACCCTATTTTTCTAGTAGAAATATTTTACGGAATCTTTTCAGCAAATTTAAGTTTTAATTTAGAATTTAAAGTTTCGAGTCGAATTTAGAATTTCCGAGTTCGTATTTGGAATTTCAGCGAGATTCCATGAGAATCCCGTCTTAAGCGTTCTTTGACTTTTCTTGACTTTTGAGTCGTCTTTGACTTTTCTTGACTTTTGAGTCGTCTTTGACTTTTCTTGACTTTTGAGTCGTCATTGACTTTTCTTGACTTTTGAGTCGTCTTTGACTTTTCTTGACTTTTGAGTCGTCATTGACTTTTCTTGACTTTTGAGTCGTCTTTAACTTTTCTTGACTTTTGAGTCGTCTTTGACTTTTCTTGACTTTCGAGCCGTCTTTGACTTTCGTTGACTTTCTCCTATATATACTCCCTCATACTCACCTTAACCTAATTCACTCCCTCACAACTCAATCTTCTTCTTCCTCACCATAAACACCCAAAACCTAGCTTCCATTTCTTCCAAGCTTAGATTCGTCATAGTTCGTTCATTTCTCGCTCAAATTCTCGTAAGTTCGTCTTATTCTTCCCCTCTTATCTTCCTCTATCCGTATTGGTAATAAAATTACCGTCTTTCTCGCTTTTTAAATTATCCGTCTTTCTCAAGGTGAATGATATTCATCTTTTATTATCTAATATTATGTAGGTGGAGATTAGGAAAGCTTAGTAACCGTTTAAAGACGCGAAAAGGTAACGGTGAAGGGTTACTCGGTATCATTTACGTGTTTTACATGCTTTATATGCTAGGATTCGTATTTAGAATACGATAAGTAAGTTAGGAATTATGTTATGGATAATGATTGTTGTTATTTGATGATTGTTGATGATGAATATTGATTGTTGATAGTTATTAGAAATGATTATGAGAATTGGAAATAAAAGGATTGAATTTATGTTGAAGGTTCTCGGGTGAATTGGTCACACATCTCACGGTCGTGAGATGGCATGTCACGGTCGTGAAACCTCATTTCACGGTTGTGAAATACAAGTCACGGTCGTGACTTGTGCAGTTTCACTGCACTGACCCTTTTTGGTAGAATGATCATGTCTCCTTCGTTACTTGCTTGTTTTAGGTTTGTGACCACTCGTTGGAACCGTAAGAGGATAAGATATCACCTAGACTTGGAATTTCGGCATTCCCATATCTAGAACTCTAGTTATGACCGTTTGAAGTGAACCCTTGTTTTAGTTAGTTTCCAAACTCGTAATTTATAATAGTTCGCATGATTCGTTTATCGTATAATTTTACGTAGTGACTTATAATATGAATGTTTTTATGATATGATATTTCTTTCGCTTGTATCACATGTTTTGTGACGGGTTTTGGGTATGTCCCCCTTTGAGTTGGTTTTTACAAATGTTACGGTTTGAGCACTATTTTGTCTTGTGCTTTGTACTCTCATTCCCTTGGCTACCTTCCCGTTCGTAAG
The DNA here is from genome assembly GCA_022085475.1 of Heliosperma pusillum. Lineage (NCBI taxonomy): Eukaryota > Viridiplantae > Streptophyta > Magnoliopsida > Caryophyllales > Caryophyllaceae > Heliosperma > Heliosperma pusillum. The sequence goes on along the minus strand of JAIUZE010024144.1, from coordinate 3,185 downwards.
GCTGGAATGTCGGAACGGAGAGGTATCCTACTGCTTAAATGCATGTGTTAGTGGGCATACGACGACGTTGTTGGGAGTTGAACGCTATGCGTTGATCGACCCGGCCGTCAAATGTTGTGTACTTGCGAGGTGGTGTTATTTGCATGTAGCGTACCGCTTGTTATGAGGCTTGAGCTCTTTTCCGCCTCTTTCGTGAATTGATCTACCGAATTTGGGGGTACTCGGCATATATATTGTAAGACCGAGTCTTGGATGCGAAACGTCATCGCGTGTCGAATCGGAACATGATTTATTCCGAGAGTCTGGCCAGGTTTCGACTAGGACCGTATTATTATCGTCGTCCTACCAGGAGGAAATTAGTCTACCTATACGAAATGTCATCGTATATGGGTTGAGGGAAATGTCATCCGTGAACGCCATTTAATCATACTTGCCATGTACACGATGCTAGTGCGTTTCATTTACAGTGAGAGTTGTCGTCTTGTGTCGTTCTTTGAATGCGTGATTTCATGATATTGTTCATGGTCATTGCATGATTGGACACCGTCATTGTCTTGGTTCGTGAATGGATGATAATATGTTGGTTTTAATGTGATCATCGCATGACTTGACTTGGTTTGTTTGTCGAGTATCAATCTTATCAATCGTATATACGATAAGGGTGAGATGCAAGCCCCCTGTGAGCGTATTTATTCGGTGCCTAAGAGTGTTCTCCGAGTCTTGATAAATGTGGTTCCTCAATTGTATTTCCATTATGCTTTTAATCTTTATTTATCGCAATTGCCCCTATCTATTCGTATTAGTAACTCACATGGATATCTATATATGCATGATTTTTACTTTGTATTTCCTTATATGTACGTTTAAGGTGATATGGTGGCGAACCCGGAGTTATCCCCACTGATTGTGGCGTTCATGTTTTTCATGATAATGAAGGTTGCTTGCCGTGGATGGCTTCGTTTTGCTGCTATTTTGGGGTTCGGGGTGTGAGCTAGCGGGCGATTTTGTCAATTGATGAAAACACCTCTAGACGGTGTTTAGCTAGTTGCTCATTACTTTGTCTTTGGTTGACACTTTGAGAGACTACGTCTCTTGTGTATATTTATTTAGTTTGTAATATTTTGACACTCCTCGTATTTTTCTATCTTGCATGTATAAAGGTTTTTAAAATACCGTATTTTCCGCTATATAATTCACATGCTTGTATGTTTTATTTTTCCGCATTCGCGAGGGTTGTCATAATTCTTATTATTGAGATTTAATTATATGATCGCACTATTGTTGAGGACACTTAATCCAACTTATCTATATATGTAGCTGATTTTGTGAAACTTGGATTTGATTTTCTAAATCTAAGCTTACTTGAGTTATTTTGACAAATATTGACATTGACAAACTATTTAGTAATTGTAAATTTTTTAATCTATATGGGAATCAAACTCACACTTTGCGCAATAACATAATGCTTTACCATTTGAGCTAATAGATGATCCAATACAAAATTGATTCATGCATTAAGAAATAACAAACCTTCAAAACACTAGTGATGTTATGTACATTTGAAAACATAACTTTCAAATCTTTGTTATTACACAAGATGTAAATAATCCTTAATAAAGCCTCAATTTGATTTTGTGAGTCTTAGACATGATTCTGTAGCGCCCAACACGTAGTACGAATGGATTACAGATATCTCTTAGAGACGATGATACATTGATATGCGGACTATTCCGACATATCGACAAGGCACTTGGCATCTGGAAAGTGGTCCCATTTTAGTGACACATCCAAGATAATCGGAATCAGCATACTAAACCAAAGGTCCCGTTTTGGTGACTTGTTCGACATCTAGGATGACATTGGAATGAAATAATATCGTACTTTCCCGCATGCCTCAATCAAAGTAACCGAAAATGTGTACTGACCCAAGACTTTCATAGTTTTTATATAACCAACTCAACACAATACATGATTCATTTATTTATCTTAACTGAGTAGTTTTTGTATATGAGATTTGGAATTTTATTTGTTGTATAAAATTAATTTGACTTGGTTAATTGATTATTAAACAATTAATCAAAAAGGTGACCAATGTTATCACAGTCAAATTTTATTATTTAATAGCTTACTTTATTAATGGCTCATATTTTATTATTTAATTTCTATGTTAAAGGCATATGTTTAGAAAATAATAAGAGTATTTTAGTTTTAAGACATGACTTATACTTATATATTTTGAGATTATTAATTTATTGATAATTAACCTAAATTCAAAGCATTCCTTAAAAATTAATCTAAGGTGTTGTTTGACCTATCTTTAAAAGTGTTTTTGTAATTGAAAAAGTTGTAGCTAGGTCAAACACTATAAATTAGGAAGGTTTAAAACTATTTTTAAAAAGTCAAAACTTACATTTAACCTCCAAAAGTACAAGTAGAAGTAGAAAATTACTAATTCTACCTCTACTTTTCACTCGAGCTCTAAAACCCTATTTATTTTGCACATTGTTTTTTCGGAAAATTCCCACGGTAACCCCGAACTTTGATAGTTTGCCCGAAATACCCAAAATTTTGACCCGAGAAACTTTAACTGGCCATAACTCAGGTTTAAAAATTCGGAAAATGACGTGTAACAACCCGAAAAGTACCCGATTTTTCTAGTAAAATATTTACTAACACTTTTCAGTAGAAGTTAAGTTTTTAAAATAGGAATTTTTGTTCCGAGTCTTATTTTGAAATTCCGCGTTCGTATTTGGAATTTTTGAGGGATTCCATGAAAAGACCGTTTTTAGTCATCTTTGACTTTTCTTGACTTTTAAGTCGTCTTTGACTTTTCCTTGACTTTTTAAAGTCGTCATTGACTTTTTATTGACTTTTAAGTCGTCCTAAACTTTTCTTGACTTTTAAGTCATCTTCGATTTTTTTCGACTTTTCAGTCAACTTTGACTTCCGTTGACTTTTCCCGACTCGTCTCATAAGTATGAAGACCGAAATTTTATTTAAAAAAATAATATTTTTGATTTATTTTTATTTAGATTTATTAAGATTTCTCATAATTTAATATAATTATTTTGAATTTATTCGGAATTTAAAGAATAACTTTTACGGTTTAATCCCGAACATCATTTAACTATTCCCGACTCATCGTAAAGCGCGCAACAAAATCGAGACCTCAGACTTTTGGCATG
>JAIUZE010024140.1:0-10571 GCA_022085475.1 Heliosperma pusillum | reverse complement strand
ATTCGTAATCGAATGGTTTGAGTACTTTAGATGAAACAAGTCTCTTTATGCGTCGTTCGTTTATGTGCCCTAAACGACAATGCCAAAGGTATGATTGATTAGGTTCACCTGTTGTGAGCTTCTTGTTTTCTACATGATAGACCTCTTTTGCAATATCTAGAACATAAATACCTCCAATAGAAATGGCCTCGCCATAAACCATTTCATTAAAAGCAAAAGTACAACAGTTGTTCTTAATACAAAATGAAAAACCTTCCATGTCTAACACGAAAATGGAGATAATGTTCTTGGTAAGAGTTGGTACATAATAGCAATTATTTAAATACAACTCTAAACCATTAAGCAAAAGAAGAACGTAGGTGCCCACGGAAACTGCGGCTACCTTAGCTCCATTTCCCATGCGTAGGTCCACGTCACCCTTGGCTAGTGCTTGCACGTCCCTCAGCCCATGTACATGATTACAAAGGTGAGAACCACAACCGGTATCAAATACCCAAGAAGAGGTACTAGCAAAGTTAATATCTATCATATAGAGTGATGAAAGAATTTTACCTGACGTTGTCACACAACCGTCTTTCTTGTCTTTCAAGTACTTGGGGCAATTGCGTTTCCAATGCCCTTTGCCATTACACTAATAGCAATCCGCCTCCGCGTGTTTGTTGACTTTGGGTTTGGCCTTATAAAAGACCTTTGCCTTTCCCTTGCCGGATTTCTTGAAAAGAGTCTTACCCTTTCCCTTGTCCTTCCTCACCCCAAGGTTCATGTTCTTCATTTTCATGGAAAGAAAATCCTTGGGTTCACTCCCACTAGCCTCCATGTCCCTCTCCGCTTGGGTGAGGAGTGCATGGAGTTCATGGAAACTCTTGTCCATGCCATTCATGTTATAGTTCACCCTAAATTGGGTGAACTTAGGTGAGAGTGAATGAAGGATCTTACCCACAACCAAATTCTTCGGAATTTCGCACCCTAGACGCTCTAAGGTGTCCGCGTACTCAACCATTTTGAGCACGTGTGGGCCAACCTTTTGGCCCCTTTGAAGCTTAGTGTCAAAGAATTTCGTAATCGCCTCATATTGGACAATTTAAGGGGCTTGCGAAAACATCGAAGTGATCCTCGTGAATATCGCATATGCATTGAGAGAAATCAATTGGAGTTTGAGTTTAGGTGAGATTGACCAAATCAAGACATTCTTGACGTCATTAGCAACCTTCAAATAAAGGTCATACTCGGCCCGAACCACCGCAGACGATCTTGGCGCGGGTTCGGTGGGGGGCTCTTCAATCAAGTAGCGAAGCACGTTATCGGATAACGCGGCGCTCTTGATCGTTGACTCCCATTCAACGAAGTTACTTCCGTCATCCTTAAGGACACACTTGTCCATGACGGACCTCAACCATGAGTCCTTACCCAAGGTTGCAACGTTTGATGATGTCGACATTATGCGAATATGGTAACTACAACAAAAAGAAATATATAAATATTCATTGTTAATTTACTTGAAAAACATTTTAACGAGTTTAGCATTCATATAATGACCTCTCACTAAATTATATAAATGATTCCAAGACCCATCAATAAATAAAAAATAGTCATCGCATGCTACTTTTATCTAGAAATGGTAAGTCTTTACGTGACTAATTCTACCGTTAGAACTCTTGGTTGACGGATTTCAACTAAATCCATCTCCTAGTCCCAAGATAACGCTTATCTCGTTGAGTCCAATCCAATTTTAGCTTGTGATCGTATCACCCTACTTAACCGAGGTAAAAAGGGACCCACGAGCGTGGTAGCCCTAATGAACACGGGGTTCATAGGTGTTACTAATTGGTAAGGCTAAATCTCAATTTTTTTTTAAGTTATGTGAGAGGTCTTGTCAATTTTGTTATTAATTCCCTATAAGCGAACTAAGTCGGTGAATTGTGAATAAAGTTGAATTGACAATCGAGAAATAAAATTGCATGTGTGACGATTTTGGCATGAGCGAAAAATAAAGCAAGCAACCAAGCAACAATAAAATCCTAGTATGGCCCCCTAGCTAATCAAAATTAACTAGATAGTTACAAATTCGGAAACCAACTCCTTGGTCCCTTGCCTCTTCACTTGGAACACCTTCCAAAATGGCACCGTCTTGAAGGAGTCACCGGTCTTCATAAAAAATAATTACAAAATATACAAATATACAAATTCCTATTATACATTTATTCTATAAATAAAATTATTAAAATTATACAACCGGCGATACGAGATCGCAATAAAATTACAACCCAAACGTATTCCCTACATTGACGGGTAATAACGATTAAAAATAAATAGGGCCCTACGAGGTTACAAACTTGGCATAAATGATTAAATAAATTCATTCATTCTTCAAACATAAATAAAATAAATTGCTTTTTTTTTGTGTTAAAAATTTCATGCAAAATCGTCTACCATTAATTCATGCTCATGTAGCTCGATTTTTCCGGGATTTATTGATTTTTAACCATTAAAAATCACTATCAACATTTAAATCGCATTTAAATTCAAACTAATTAACTAAACTGATTTAGAACTCAAAATTAGTCACTACTAATTTTGTTGGTCATTAATTAGATCGATTTGATTTCATTTGCTAAATATTACGGTTTAATCATAACAATTATGAAATAAAACCAAAATAAAATATAAACATCATAAAATTTGAAACCAAAAAATTTTTACATTCTGGAACAATTCCAGGAACTATAAAAATAAAAAACATTTGCTCAAAAAATTTAAATTAATTTTATGAACAAATAGCTTTGTATTTAATGGTTTTATCAAATAAAAACATTAGATATAGTAAAACAGTGAAAAAAATTATGAAATTTCACCAAGAGTATCGACATCATAATGTTAAATGTACAAAAATTTTCAAGACCATAAATGGACGTTTCAATTTTATGAACATTATAATCTCATATTATCGACTTTTATCGTATAAAAATCAATGAACATGCAATACATAAGTAAAATTCACGAAATTTTACATACAATATTTAAGAAATGCATGTGAGATCATATTAAAATTTCATGGCCAGAATCAACATGTAACTATTTTTAGTTAACTTTTAACTCATAAAATGCATGTTAACTCGGTTTAAACGCCAAAAATCAAAATAAAAAGCAAATTAATCCCTAAAATCACGAAATTTGACCACAAACATTTTGAGGTCATTAGGTATACATGCACCAAAAGGTTTTGTTAGAATCGTATTTTAACTCAAAATCTTTGATTTATTAGTTATCTTATAACTTTAATAAAAATGTCCAAAATGAACATACATGCTACAAGGTAGCTCTGATACCACATGAAATTCCATAGACCTTAATTAGACTCTTCTAATTAGTTTCTAAATTACTTGTTAATTTAGTATTTAATGATCTGTGTAACATGCATGCAAATATAAAGACATTTATATAAAAGAAGAAATTTCCTCACATTGATATGGAAATATATATGGGCACAACAATAACTCCTTCTTGTTGTTCTTGAGCTAATAATATGGATGAACACAAATAATCTCCAAAGTAGAAGATCTCCTCTAAGTTGCACCAAGATTAACCCAAATAATCTACCCTTATTATTAACTAGATAATAAGATAGATATAATACTACTAATATTATGACTATATTACTACACTAGTAATACTTTGTAAATATTAGTATATGAGAGTTTTTAGTGAGAGGAAGAATTTTAGAGAGAAGTAAACAAATTGCACAAAATGAAGTGGTAGTAAAATGAACACAAATGCTCATTTTAAAGGCCATTTGGCCGGATCATGTAGTCCACAATTGGACTATTATTTTGTTCAATTTGATCACATGCATTAGAGTGGAGTGTTGTAGAAAAGATGATGATTGTTTTATACTTGTTATGTCACTTTCAAATGCTAACTAAAGAGTAACAACAAGAACAAAAATCATCACCTTGTAACTACAAGCCAACCGGCCACAATGGCCTTAGTTTGGTCCATTTTGATTTTTGATATTTGTCTTACAAATACTTATTGATCATATGGTTAATTATCTTGTATAATTAAGTGTTAATTTGATCATATAACAATGATATGACTCAATTAAATAAATAATATGTACTTAACATTTTAAGTAATATTTAACCATTATATCAATATATAATGGGTCCCACAATGCTTAGTTAATTTATTTTACAACTCCTTGTAAATATAATTAACTAATTACCTCTATCTCAAAACCTCAACTAATTTAGTAATTTAACGATTAATTACTAAGTTAAATCTTATTGAATCGTATTAAAATAAGATATAAATTTATTAGTCAATTATCGCATAATTGAAAAATAAGTTTAATCGAATTTGAGTTCTTAACTCAATTTCTAATAATTAACTCTCGTACATATCGAATATATGTAATGTACTAAGTAACTGTATCGTATACAAATAATTAGTTACTATTTGGATTTCATCCTTTAGGTGTGACCGAAAGGGATCAGTTGATCACCGCCGTCAAACGACAATCACGTCAAACTCTAGTCAGCCAACCGTTATTGATTTACGTTAATCAACTGACTAATCATATATATAGTCAATAAATATCCCAATTATATTCCTTAATAAGATTTCTTAGGTGGCGAATATTGGGAGGACACCTACTCAAACACATTTGACAGGCCAAAGGGCATAACAAGCCACTCATAAAGGCCATGCTTTGTTTTGAAGGCTGTCTTCCACTCATCTCCTTCCCTGATCCTCAATTGATGGTAACCTTGCCTCAAATCAATCTTAGAAAAGAACCTTGAACCACTCAGCTCATCCAACATGTCATCAAGTCTAGGTATAGGAAACCTGTACTTGACTGTGATATTATTGATTGCCCTGCTATCTATGCACATCCTCCAAGTCCCATCCTTCTTAGGAACCAACAATGCAGGCACAGAACAAGGGCTTCATGACTCCCTTACAAACCCTTTACTCATTAACTCTCCAACTTGCTTCTGCAGCTCTTGTGTAGCCTTAGGATCACATCTATAGGTTGGTCTATTAGGTAGTACAGACCCTGGCACAAGGTCTATCTGGTGTTCAATTCCTCTTAAAGGGGGTAAGCCATCAGGAAGTTCCTCTGGGAACACTTCCTTGAACTGATCAATGAGGGGCTTAACTTCTGCAGGGATTACCTTAGACTCCCCTTTCTGAACTTCCTTTGATAGCAGCATCAATATAGGTTGCTCTTTAGTACATTCTTTGACCATTGCTGATTCAGATAGAAACAAGACTCCACTAAAATCTTCAGCCATACTAGGACTCCCATAGCTCTTCTGATGTGGTGGCAAGGGGGCTAATGTCACCTTCCTGCTCCCATGCTTGAAGGAATTGGTGTTGCTTCTTCCTTGGTGTATGGAGCTTTTATCAAACTCCCATGGCCTTCCTAATAACAAGTGACAGGCATCCATTGGAACCACATCACACAATACTTCATCCTTGTACACACTTCCAATGGAGAAAGGGACCATAAATTGCTTATCCACCTTAACCTCTGCTCCCTTACTCAGCCACCTCAACTTATAGGGGTGAGGGTGATCTTGAGTGCTCAACTTCCGCTTATCAACCATAGTAATAGAGGCCACATTGGTACAACTACCTCCATTTAAAATAAGGTTACAAACCCTCCCTTGTATGGTACATCTGCTCCTGAAAATGAGGGACCTTTGATCCTCCTCCAAAGGTATCTGTTGTGAATGCATTACTCTCCATAGGACCAAGCTGTGGCCTGTGTCAGGGAGTGCCACTATTGCCTCCTGACTAGACTCTTCTTCCTCACTCACCACTTCTTCAACCTCAGGCTCATCCCTCTCATACTCAACTAGACCTTCTTTCTCCCATGTCTCAACCGCCATTATAGTTAAGGTCTTCTTAGAAGGGCAATCCTTCCTGAAATGTCCATAGCCTTGACATTGGAAGCACCTAATTCTGTTCTCAGTCAATGAAGTGCTTGGCTTTTGACCCATGATGCCCTTTTCCTTGTCTAAGGTAGGTGGGGGTGCTGTCTTAGGGGTATCCATGGTTCTCAACCCACTATAAGGTCTGGTTTGAAAAGGCCTAACAGGTTTTGGTGTAACAGGCTTAGTCTTCCCTATCTTTTCAATTCTCAGAGATAAGTTGACAACATCATCAAATGACCACAGAGGTTGCATCCTAACCTTGTTAGCAATGTTCTTATCTAGACCCTATAAGTACCTAGCAATCCTTTGCTCAGGTTTCTCATTTATATCACACTGCAAGGTGAGTTGTTCAAACTCTCTCAGATAAGATTCAACAGGTTTGTCTCCTTGTTTCAACTTAGATAATTTGATAAACAGATCCTGGGTGTAATCCTTAGCAACAAACTTGTCTAGCAGTTTCTTTTTCAATTTAGTCCAAGACTTGATGGGTTCTTTCCCTTCCCTAGCCCTTAACCCTTTCATGGTTTCATACCAAAGGGAAGCATACCCTTTCAATTTAAGGATGGCTACTTTAAAAGACTTAGAATCATTATATCCTTTGTACTCAAATATCCTTTCTACTTCTCTTAACCATTCTAACAAATCATCAGGATTAAGACTACCAGAAAACTCAGGGATATCTACCTTAAGATGCTTGTCTATGTGCCTGTGGATGGAAGCTCTGCTCCTTGTTGAGTCATCTGAGTCTGGATACTCTTCATCATCAGGTGGCCTTCCTCTGCCTCCTCCTTGGCCTCTTCCACGTCCTCTGCCTCTTCCTCCAGTAAACAACTGGTTGCCTATTACCTGATCCAAGGCTCTGGTTAGGGTGGTTACAATCCCAGCCAGGTCCTCCATCTTTGCTTCTACACCTGCCAGTCTCTCTTCACTCATTGGGCTATTTTTGTGTTTTTGATGTAGGTAGGTAAATGAACTCGCAAACCAAAGCTCTGATAACCAATTTGGTGTGTAAACTACTAAGGTTTACAAGTTTTGATGAATGCTTGACTAGGTTCACTTAAACTGAAAACAACTCAAGTAGAAATGGAGGCTATTTTAGAGAGATTGGTTTATATTAATTAAAGTTCAAGGGATATGACTTAGAGAAACTCCCCTACAGCAAGACACAAGAGAAGGGACTCAAAGACTAGTTGTGAGACAGGTTTAAAGTGTTACAGCAAAGCACAAACACCCTAGACTAGACTCAAACAGCAAGCAAGTTAACCACAGCAAGGCACAGATATAACTTGACTCACAAAGCAAGACACTGATCAAACACCTTGTAGATGTATCAGATTTGACTCAAACTACAGCTCTTAGCACAAGTTTGAAAGATTTGAGGGATTTCTCAAAGTTTAATTCATTCATAAAGTCTGACTAAAACAACATACAAAGACCTCCTTATATAGGGAGGCTGATATCTTGTGAACCATTGGATGTATAGATCATCCAAGGGCCAGCTTAGGATCTAAACTGCTACAACTGACACTAATTAAGAGCCTTACAATAGGACGAGCTCAACAACTATAAAGTACAGACACAAGACACAAAGAACAGACTGAACAAAAAGCAAATAAAGTAGTTTTGGAGTTTTCCTGAAATGGAAATCTGTTGTTCTTGTTGTCTTGTTGCTTTGCCTGGATGTGTTGCTGCTCCTTGGGACTCTCTACTCTTATTAGAACTTAGATAAGACCTGCCTTGGACGAGGACAAGTTGACTTAAGCAAAAGGATACCACAATCTGACTTGTGCCTTCTCTGTTTTAATGTTTACTGGACTCTAGCCTGGGGTGCTTGTTACTTGTGTTTTTGCTAGACTTCAAGAGGGGTTATCTTAGACAAATTTGTAGCTTGGGGGGTTGGCTTGATGGTAGGCCATGGTGGGAGTGTTTGAGATGCCCTGGTGTACATCCTTGGTGCAGGGTTTGCTGATGGGTCTGCCTGGTTTTGAATGGCATTCTTTCTGTCTTGTGTGGGAAATGTGGACTGAGTTGGGGCTTGACATGGCTTGCTGAGCCCTGGACTATCTTCCTCAATGTCTTGGCTTGGCCTGGCTTGAGTTTGGCCTGTCATGGCTTGTTGTTTGGACCTTGTGACTCGGGCTTCCATCTGAGGGGATCTTGGGGTCAGGCTTGTCTTCTTTGTGGCTTGATCATCAAGGCCCCTTGGGTGAGCTCCTGCTGCACAAACATAGTGTTATAATCCAACTAACCATAACACCACAAATAAACAAGCACAAGTGACTAAGGTTATACTATCTTGACCTATAACATTACACCTCAAAGGTCATGTTATAGTTCGAGTTACCAAAACACTAGACACAAAAGCATATAACATCCAATGTTATAATACCACCAACTATAACCTTCACTTAACCTTAGTGAAGTTATAGTAACCCAAGGTATAACCTTAGTTAAGCCTGCAGGTTATAATATCATCAACTATAACCTTCACTTAACTCCTGCAGGGTTATAATACTCCAACTATAACCTTAGTTAAGCGTATCAGGTTATAGTATCATCAACTATAACCTTCACTTAACTTCAGCAAAGTTATAGTACCTTCAGCTATAACATTCACTCAACTTTAGTGAAGTAATAGCACTTTGACTACAACCTTAGTTAAGCGTGTCAGGTTATAGTATCATCAACTATAACCTTCACTTAACTTCAGCAAAGTTATAGTACCTTCAGCTATAACCTTCACTCAACTTTAGAGAAGTTATAGCACTTCAAGCTATAACCTTATACATGCGACGTTATAGTTTCATCAACTATAACTCTCTTCAGTTATGGGTTAGTCCTCTATTACACCATCACCGAGGGGTCGACTCCACGGTACAAACCGCCATGTCACCACAACGAGTCTTGTTATAGTACACCGCACCATAACGTCACTTTCAAAGTTATAGCACAAACAGGTATAATATGGGTAGCTTACGTGCAAAGTTATAGTATAATATACTATAACCTTACAATGTAAACCAAAACCCTAATTCTTTAAACAACCAAAACCCTAGGTGATAAATCTCCAAACCCTAGCCTCCCTCACAAGAGAGGCCACAGCCAAAATAAAACCCTAGGCCGCCGCCGTTGGTGCGCCTAGGCCGTTGTACACAGAAACCATAACAACGCCACTAGGGTTGTATCGCGCAACCCTAGATGACACAAGTAATATTATACAAATAAAAGAACATATAATAAATACAATTAAATGCATATAATATTACGCACAATACAATTAAATCATACATACACCATTATATCATGTAAATCACGCTTACTTTCTATAAACATAATTAAAGAAGAAAACCTAGTTACCTTTATTACGCAATAAAGACCACAAAATAATCTTCATCTTCATAAAAACGCTATTAATACTGTGCTACAGAAATCCTCCTCCAAAAACGCCCCAAAAGAAAGACATCTTCTTCTTATTCTTCTTATTTACCCATCAAATATCGAAACCCTAAAGGTAGGTCTAAACTCCATACAATTGAGTCCCTTAAAAATAATATGAATAGAATATATTGTAGAGGTAAGAGCCATGATTGTAAATATATAATTTATATTTGATTTAGATGAAGAAAGTTGTATAACAATGAAGTTAAAGAGAGAAAAATAAAAAGAGAGGAAGAAGATGGTCAGGGCGCACCAAACGCGGGAACAAAAGGATTGAACAAAGTGATTGGGCTTTTGACCCATTAGCTCACAAGATAGATAATCCAATTACAAATTAGGTTTAGATTAATGAAAACGCTCCAAGAATGGATTTAAGAGAAATAGTAATTAACTTAAAATAGTAAAATCTTGTACGGGCATTTTTACCCATCTAAATTAGGTAAAAATGGAAAATAACATAAAAGAGACCGTAAACGTTAAATACGGATTAAATAATTAAACCTGCAAAATAATTATTTTAATAAATAAATTTCCAGATAAAATTTATTATAAAAATAAGGGGTGTTACAATCCTACCCCCTCAAAAGAAGTTTCGTCCTCGAAACTGGAAATTTTATAAAAGAAAGCCAAATAAAAGGGCAACAACTGGCTACAAAGAAAACACACAACTACAGCACTCGCTGCGCACTCTGATTCCTACAGGGCTGCCTGACAAGGGCAAACTCCTATTCCTTAACTTTTAAATCATTTAAAGAATCTATAATTCTCCAAGTATAAAAAGGGTTTCATCACTACAATCAAACCAAATTCGCATCCAATCTCATTCTTTCTATACCACAATGAAATTTATATCTTTCAACAACTTTAATCAAATCCTAAAACGAATATGATAATCCAAATTCCACAAAATTCATAGCTTAATCTATTTCCATAAGCACATTCAACTACTCAAACGAATATCTAGCTTCCTCAATTCAGCAGATTTCAATTTTTTTTTATTACAAATTCATAACCTAACGCCCCAAATGGTTAGCTTCCATCATTATCCATTATATAACAATGCATCCACAAGTATCACTAATCAAAATACCACAAATTAAATATTTATAAGCTCATCCTCAAATGCCACAATCATTAAATACATCAGACACCTAATTGCGATTAGCACTTTAAATTATGATTCCAAATTTGAGA
>JAIUZE010024139.1:0-13145 GCA_022085475.1 Heliosperma pusillum | reverse complement strand
TGTGGGACCCATTATATATTGATATAATGGTAAAATATTACTTAAAATGTTAAGTACATATTATTTATTTAATTGAGTCATATAATTGTTATATGATCAAATTAACACTTAATTATACAAGATAATTACCATATGATCAATAAGTATTTGTGAGACAAATATCAAAAATCAAAATGGATCCAACTAGGCCAAAATGGGCCGGTTATGTTGTAGTTCAAAGGTGATGATTTTAGTTCTTGTTTTTACTATTTAGTTACTTATGAAAGTGACATTACAAGTAGAAATAATCATCATATATACTACAACACTCCACTCTAATGCATGTGACAAAATTGAGCAAAATAATAGTCCATATTTGGACTATGACATCCGGCCAAATGGCCTATATTATGAACATTTTGAGTTCATTTTATACTTACTTCATTTTGTGGAATTTTTACTCTTCTCTCTAAAAACCTTCCTCTCACTAATAACTCTCATATACTAATATTTCCTAAGTATTACTAGTGTAGTAATATAGTCTAATATTAGTAGTATTATATCTATCTTATTATCTAGTTAATAATAAGGGTAGATTATTTGGGTTAATCTTGGTGCAACTTGAAGGAGGTCTTCTAGTTTGGAGATTTCATGTGTTCATCCATATTTATAGCTCAAGAACAACAAGACGGAGTTCTTGTTGTGCCCATATAATTTCCATATCAATGTGAGGAAATTTCTTCTTTTATATAAATGTCTTTATATTTGCATGCATGTTACATAGATCATCATAAACTAAATTAATAAGTAATTTAGTAAATAATTAGAGGAGTCTAATTAAGGTCTATGGACTTTCATTAATGCCTCCCCAAAGAGATCAACCTCTTGGTTTATATCTCACATTCACAGAAACGGCTATGGGGGCTATGCTTGCAGAGACCGTCGGAAAAGAAGAAAGGACTATCTACTACCTTAGTAAGAAGTTCTTAGAATATGAGTGTAAATACACACCTCTCGAAAAGACTTTCCTCGCTCTTGTGTGGGCAACAAAGAAGCTATGTCACTACATGCTTAGCTACTCTGTCAAAGTGTACTCTAAAATGGACCCTGTCAAATACCTCTTTGAGAAACCCATTCTTAACGAACGTTTGTCACGATGGACCTTAATGCTCTCATAGTTCGATCTTAAATATGTACCTCTGAAAGTCATAAAGGGATGCGCCGTTACTAAATTTTTCGCAGACAATCCTATCAACAATGCTCAGACATTAGGCATGTGGTCATTTCCAGACGAAGACATACTACAGACTTGTGTGGACTCCTGGGACCTTTATTTTGATGGTGCATCAAATTTAAGAGGATTTGGAGTGAGAGTATTGCTCATTTCTCCTGAAGGTGAGCATACAATGTTATCTGTCAAACTCGACTTCGAGGTGACATATAACGCGGCAGAATATGAAGCTTGCCTCATTGGGCTACAAGCAGCAGTCATTTTAGGCATTAAGAATCTCCGAGTTCATGGAGACTCCTCCCTGATCATCAACCAAGTCACGGGATAATTGGAAAATTCGAAGTAAAAGCCTAGCACCCTATCAGGCTAGGATGGATCAGGTTGCTCAATTATTTGATCAAGTCACTTATCTACATCTACCTTGAGAAGAAAATCAGTTTGCAGACGCTCTTGTCAAACTTGCAGCCTTATCAATATGCCAGACAACATGATCGAAATGCCTCTATGCATCGAACGACAGTCAGAACCAGCCTAAGTGCACCAACTTACAAATGAAGAAGAAAGCCCATAGGAACCCTGGTTCCAAGTCATTCTAAACTTCAAGCTCAATGGCACATACTCGCCAGAAATAGATAAGAGAGGACAATGCGCCATACGCCTATTAGCCTCTCAATACCTTCTCATGCAAGGAGAATTGTACAAAAGAACACCTCGTGGTGTCATCTTGCGTTGCCTGGATCATTCACAGGCACAAAAAGTGATGGAAGAAGTTCACGATGGAGAATGCGATCCCCACATGAGTGGACCCATGGTGGCAAAGAAAATCACACGTCTAGGATACTACTGGACGACAATGGAGTCAGATTGTATTAAGTACGTCAGACACTGCCATAATTGCCAAATCTTTGGGAATGTACAACATGTTCCTCCCCCGATGCTTTACACCATGACATCTCCTTGGCCATTTTCTGCATGCGTAATCGACATTATCGGAAAGATCACCCCAGTCGGAACTTTTATACGTAATATATTTACCACACCTACATTATTTTTCAATGTGGGACAAATAGCATACTAAGTGGTATACCATATTTTTCTATAAAATAATTAATTCTTAATTGATATTATTTATAGTATTTTCCTAAATTAATTTTTGATGAAAATTTAATTTTGATATACTCTTAAGAACAATTATAATTGTGTTAGAGCTACAATAGTGATATGAATGATGCATACATGCCTTGAGTAATCTAATATATGTTGCAAGAAGTGGCGGAAGTAGAGAGGTTGGTCGCTCCATTTTGAACCTAAAAAGTTGTCTCTCTTCCCCAGTGTCGAAGAACATCGTGCCAAGGGCGTCTTACAGTTTTGTAAGCCTATTTTTTTGTCTGTGAAGTTCTTACAGCAGTGCATGTATCGTTTATATGGAAGCTTTTCTACGCCATTTACAACATCGCTCCACTTACTTATTGTGACACCCTCAAATTTGCGGAAAGAAAAAAAAATAATTAAACTAAATAATAGATGAGAATACATTCTAATAGGTTCACTTTAGTGAAAATCGGTAAATTTAAAACCGGAACCTACTATTAAATATATTCATCATAACAAAGGTGTCTTAAAGAAAACGGTTCATAACAAAAAGGAAATAATATTATACATAAAAATTATCCAAAACGGGAGACATGTTTCCCGTATAAATACGGAAATAAAAGAGTGTATAATAATACACAATCCTAAAGAACCGAATATAGGTCCAAGGTAAATACTTCGCTCGCTAGCTCGTCAATGTACCCCAAGTATGCATCACAAACCTGCCAACCGCATTAAATATAAACACGGAAGGCCACAGTAAGTGGGGGAGTAAAACTCCGAGTTTTCTCCCAGCACTAAATGTCGAGAGTTTAATAAAACATGAATAACATAAAAGAGATTGTATATGGAAAATACAAAACTTAAACATATTTACGATAGACTTTCATGTTATGAAACAAAAACTAACATATAACCTAGCATTGAAGCTATCATGGAAACCGTTAACAATCGATAATACGAGGTAGGGGGAAGCTGGTATGCTAGCTCAGAGAGGTTACCCTTTAACAGGGCCATGATACACTAAAAAAAACCTAATCAAACATAATATCATTGTGAATCAGTTAACAACAAAGGTAATCCAAACTTATCAACTTAGCCGGCTTGCCATCTCACCTTTCTAAGAGCATTTAGAATCATACAAACATTGAAATGAAAGCCACACACGTCTAGAAACAGGCATAAGTTCTTAGGACCGTCAATAGTCGACTTCTGTAACTCGAGGCTATACCACAAGGTAGGAAAACATCCTAGTCCTAGACTGATCAGACCTCGCGACAACAGCTAACCCATTCCCTGTCTCATTACCAACAGTACATGAGAATCTCTACTAGGCGACCCCCTAAGCAGAGTTGGCTAGTACTTAAGCTGGCTCCATTCCCAAAGTGGAAGCAATTAGGCAGCCATGCCCCCGCTTGGTATCAAAAGGCCCAAGCCAGTGACACAAAAGCTATCAAGCAGTGAACATATACTCGTTAAAGATAGTAAGGCCTATCCATGTCATGGTCCAAGATACTCATTTAGAATTAGAATGGTCAAGACGCCATATACTCATAATTCTCTATGGGTACTTAGTCAACACGACATATATCATACAATTCAACAGTCACGGGAAAAACTTCCTATCATGTGACTAATTGCATATAAATCATATTCAAATATCATATCGCCTCATATCTACTAAGGCTCATTCATTCATTAAATAAAACCTTACTTGAAGACAAATCCCCGACCCGAGTCCCGCAACGGGTCATCAGTCAAAACGGGGCTGACTAGATCTTAGTTTGACCAAACCCGTTTGGTCAAACCGGCTAGAAACAGAGTCTTTATCAATTAGACTTGAACATAAAATCATCATATTCAATACATGTTATTTTATTAAAACTTCTAACATGTGAATTATTAAATCATACGAAAACCCGCTTGACTAAAAGGATATCAAATTAAACTAAGATCTCGTATTATAATTTCTAACATGTGAGAAATAATAATATTATGAAAACCTTTCAAAATTAAATAATTTACTTATTAAAATTTCCCACTTGCTAAATATTACAAAACACGATAAAATAACGATAAACTCAAAAACCGTCACAAGACTAAAAAGGTGACTTATGGGCTGATTTGGGCCGGACCTAACACGGGCCTGGACTGGGCCCACGTGCCTTGTTTGGGCCTGTTTTGGGTCGTCATTTTTAAAACCGTTTCTTAATATTTCCCGCATGCTTTAACATATTTAAAACCCGTCAAAACAACAACAAAACAATCAAGTATCGGCACAACCCACAAGGACCAAACATGGACCAACCAGACCGGGCTGGACCGGGTCTGAACCGGCCTGGTTTGGACCGGTTTCCAGCCATCAAAACAGCCACCCTACACTGTTCTACCACCAATCAAACACCAAAATATTTCCAACATGTTTTAATTAACAAACAATCATTTTAACAACCATCCATACAAAAATCATGGTTATAAATAAATCATACAAATATGTCAAGTACACTAACATATTAAAAATTCCATACAACATAAAAATCATAACTACTTATCATGTTACTACTAAAACCATAAATAACAATAACATGAACAAAAACAAAAGGTACAAAGGTATGTAACATTAATTCGTCGAGTAACTCGGAATCGTTACCTTAGCTAGCAAAATCAAGTAGCACCAAAAATAAGAAGTAAAGAAAAACCCGTCTACTAATCTTCTCCTAATATATATGAGTCACCAAACTCGTCTTCAAAATCTTCCCCTATAAGAAATGACAAGAATAATATTGTTAGACTTAAAACTTGGTTTTTCCATAATTAAAGTTTTGAAAACGATTTTGTCGGAATTGAAAATAAACCGTACTTGAAGATGGAGAGCGAAGAGAAGATTCTAGAAATATAACTTAGGACGGATTTGAATAAGAAATGAAGGTTTTGTGACGATTTTGCTCAAGAACGACGTAGAACGATGAAGAACGACGAAGAACGATGAAGAACGATTAAAGAAAGTATTAATTTGATCTTAAGTTGATTTATTGTAAAATGAAAAGGTAGTTAGTGAGTAATGGTGGTGTGAGTGCCGTGTAATAAAGAGGAAAATAATGAGTCGGGTTTTGAAATTATTGTTACGGAATTGACTCGGTTTTAATAATTATATTACGGTAATTGATTAGATATAATTAGATATTAAGTTAATTAAACCAAATATCTAGATATTATGTTATTGTAATGAAAAGAAAGAAAAATATCTAGTCCTATTAGAGGAAGAAGAGCCGTGTGATTTGGTAGTAATCGGGTCTGTTTTGTAAACGATTTGCGTAATTTAAGTTAACGGATCGATAAAGTTATAAATATCTAAGATATTATTATTAGTTTAATCAAAAGAATGAAAATATCCAAAGTGAGTGGAAAAAGATGACATGGGGCTTGTGACTCATGCCAAAGTCGAGTTTCGGGTTTGTTTCGGGATTTAAGATGACTCGGGAATAGTTAAATGACGCTCGGGTTTAAACCGTAAAACCTTCTCTTTAATACCGAATAAATTCAAAATAATTATATTAAATTATCATAAATTCAAATAAATCTTAATAAAAATAAATTAAATTTATTATTTTTCAAATAAAATTTCGGTCTTTAAAATTACGAGGTGAGTCGGGAAAAGTCAACGAAAGTCAACGAAAGTCAAAGTTGACTTAAAAACGGGATTCTCATGGAATCTCGCAGAAATTCCAAATACGAATTCGGAAATTCAAAATTCGACTTGAAACAATAAATTCTATTTTAAAACTTAAGTTTGCTGAAAAGTATCCGTAAGATATTTTACTAGAAAAATTGGGTACTTTTCGGGTTGTTACACTTATAAAGCCTCGATGATTCCTCTGAGTCAAACGCAATGTTGTGTTATACTAAAACACGATCATTTCTAGGATCGTTAAAGAGCAGGTTCATCAACGGTTTCATATCAGCATGCAATCTAGATCTCACTCTTCTAAAAAACATTTTCATAACAAATTTACAAGTGTTGAGAAAATCATTAATCGTTGCCTCTGATCTATATAGCTTCACATAAATACTTCGATCGATAGACACTCTCTAAATATAACCATGTTAGAAGGTTGCCAAACATCGTTTGTTATACACATGTCTGTTTCTTGGACATGTAAATTATTGTTATTAAATTTCTAATAAACTTCTTTACAATGTTTATTACCTTATTCAAACGGTGATTAGCGCATAAAGGGGTAAAACGCGTAATAGATGAAATCGAATCCAACCGAACGTCCAACTCAACGTCGTACTTTTTACAGACCCTTAATTGTATCGGGTGAACTCTTGAAAGTTGAACGGGATTGGTCAGAGGTTCGGTAAGAGAAGCGGGTCGTGGTGATGGAACCAAGGGGGGTGGTCATGGTGAGGTAGTGATTATGGTGGGTGGGAACAATTATTTCCGTTTCTTGGTTGGGTGGATATGGGAGGATTGATCGGCAGCAGTAGCAGGAGGGTTAGAGGGTGGTGGCGACGAGGATGATGTGATAGGAGATAGTGATGGCGGCTAGATAATAGCCACTGCCGGAATAATCATTAACTATACTAATATTAATATTAAATATTAATTATTATGATTCTTGATAATAAAATACAAAATCATCATATATATATAAGAGGCTTTTTCGAGCGATTCTATTGGTCAACATCATCTTTTCCAGTTTTTGAAAAGTATATTTTAAGATCTTCCAAGATTACCAAAAAAAACTTATGTAATATTTTTAATATCACAATAATTATTTACGTAAGAAAACTTTTTGATCAATAATATAAAAAAAATATAATACAAAGCATTTCGAAACTTACATATTTGGATTCGTAGCGAGAAATGCTTTCATTGGAGTTAAATTTTATATGTTTTTTACTACTATATTGTTGATAGTATGGTATGACTAATAAAGTATTCATATGTGAAAATTTTAAAAAAATTATTTTAAATTATTTTTTATTATTCTAATACTCTCTCCCCACATATATTTTCACCCCATTTGCTTTTGGGAGGTCAAAGTTGCCGAACTTTGACCGTAAATAAGTTGGAGGATAAAAAATATTAGATTATAAATCAAAAATATTTACACTTATTTTCATGACATCTTTCACGAAAAAAATTCGAGAATAAAAAAAGTAACATACAGACGTCGAAAAATACGATCAAAGTGTCGTTTAGGAGGCCGCAATAAAGCAAATGGGGTAAAAATAGGTGTGTGGAGGGATACTATTATAATAATTTAGTAACAGCCAAGAAATAGTTATTTTACAAAAAAAAAAGATAATATACTACTTAGTACTCCCTCCGTCCCATTCATTTGTTTGCCTTTTATATTCTTTGTGAGGGATATTTTAATCAAAGGCAAACAAATAATTAGGACGGAGGGAGTATATTGATTATCCCACATTGACAAAAATTATGTAAGTGTGGTGAATATACTATGAAAAATAGAAGAATTTCCCATATCGAAAAATTATCATAAGGTAAGGTGATCCTATGATTATAAATAGTAGTCGTCATTGGACTTAAGTATCCACCCAAAATATTTTGAGTCTCTTAAGTATTGTCTTAGAGAGCTCTAAAAAGTAGTATTAGTATCTCCGATAAATATACATAAATTTAAATCATCATAAATAACAATGGTCCCACATTGAAAAATAAGTAGATGTGGTGAATATACTATGTATAAATAGAAAAATTTTCCCACATCGAATAATTATCATAAGGTAGGGTGATCCTATGATTATAAATAGACTTCATCCTTGGACTTAAATATCAGCCCAAATAATTTGAGTCTCTTAAGTATTGTCTTAGAGAGCTCTTACAAGTATGTATTAAAAACTAATTTAGAAAATTATGATAAATAATAATTTTGATGATGTACTACTTAGTTTGTTATTTATCCCACATTAAAAAATAATGTAGGCATGCTGAATATGTTATGTATAAAAAGAAGAATTGTCCCACATTGAAAAATTAGCATAAGTTAGGGTGATCGTATGATTATAAATAGGAGTCATTATTGGACCTTATGTATCCACCCAAAATCTTTTAAGTCTCTTAAATATTGTCGTAGAGACCTCTTAAAAGTTTGTATTAGTATCTCTACAATACTGACGTTTACATCATCAAAAATTAATTTAGGAAAGTATGATAAAAAAAATAATGTAAAATATCTTTTAATTATTTAAATATATATTTCATATATTACATTAAAGGGACGATTATAATTTTTATAGAAAATGTTTTACTTTTCATTAGACAAAAAGGTATTCTAAAAAAAAATAATGAACATAATATAATGAGATTTATGGTAAAAATGCTATCATTAGAGTATAGATTCTAATATAATTTATACATACTTGGTGTAAATTTGAGTATGTTATTTGTTCCACACCGAGAAGTACTATAGGTAAGGTGAATATAATACCTATAAATGGTAGAATGGTCTCATATCGAAAAATTGTCGTAAGGTGGGATGATCTGATGATTATAAATAAAAGACATCCTTGAAACTTAGGTATCAACCCAAAAATATTTTGAGCCTCTTAAGTATTGTCTTAGAGAGTTCTTAAGTGTATATTATCACATCGATCAAAAATTAAATTAAGAAAATATCATATATGATAATCTAGATATAAAAAAGAAAGTGGAGAATCTTTTAGTTATTTCAATATACACTTACATCATCAAAAATTAATTTACGAAAGTATCATAAAAAAGGTGAAAAATCTTTTAATTATTTCAATATACACTTCCTATATTATATTCAACTGGTGTTTTGTGACAACCCTCGCGAATGCGGAAATATAAAACAAACAAGCATGTGAAATATATTGCGGAAATAGGTAGTTTTTAAAAACTTTTATACATGCAAGTTAAATAAAACGAGGAGTGTCAAAATATTACAAACTAAGTACGAAATATAACAAAGAGACGGAGTCTCTTCAAAATGTTAACAAAGAAAAGTGTTTAGCAAACTAGCTAAAATCGTCTAGAAGTGTTTTAATCCAGGGACAACGCCCGCTAGCTCACACCCGAACCCAAAATAGTCAAGCAAAAAGTCATCCATGTAAGCAACCTGTTCATTCATGAAAAACATGAACGCCACAATCAGTGGGGAGTAACTCCGGGTTCTCCCAGCCATATCACATTAAACGTACATATAAGGAAATACAAAAGTGAAATCATGCATATATAGATATCCATGTGAGTTACGATAAGAATAAATAAGCAATCCAATATATAATGATAAGCTCATATGGAAATCAAATTGAGGAACCATCATGTTATTCAAGACTCGGGGAAGACACTCTTAGGCAACCGAATACGCTCACTAGGGCTTACATCTAACCGTTAGCGGTATAAGTTTGATAAGATTGAGACTCGACAAACAAACCATGCCAAGTCATTCAATGATCAATCATATAATCATTCATGTAATCATACCAATATATTGACAACATCTCTCACGGTAAATGAAATGCACTAGCATCGTGTACAATAGCAAGACAAGCCAATGGAAGCTCACGGAATTAGACGTTTTCCGGAACCGTATACGATAAGACGTTTCGTATACTCATGACCTAGACAAAGAAGTTCACAGGATAAGACGTTTCCTGGAATCATGTACGATAAGACGTTTCGTACACACAAGACTCTAATCCTCTCGGTAGGACGACGATAATAATACGGTCCTAGTCTAAACCTGGCCAGACTCTCGGAATAAGACATGTTCCGATTTGACATGTGGTAAGACGTTCCACATCCAAAACTAAACCTGGCCAGACTCTTGGAATAAGACATGTTCCGATTCGACATGTGGTAAGACGTTCCACATTCAAGACTCGATCATACAAAGACGTCGAGTACCCCAAATTCGGTCAACCTTCACGAAAGAGGCGGAAAGAGATCTATAGTCAAAAGTCAAGCTAGTACGCTACATGCAATAACACCACCTCGCAAGTATACAACATTTGACGGTCGGGTCGACCAACGCATTGCGTTCGCCTCCTAACAACGTCGTCATATCCCCACCAAACATGCATACAAGCATCAAGGATACACCCCATCGCTCCGACATTCCAGTCTAACGAGTATAAGGGTGTAGCCGGGAAATGAGAGTTCATAGCACAAAATCATTAGTGCTCAAATCATAACATATGTAAAAACCGACTCAAAGAGGGATATACCAAAAACCGTCACAAAACATGTGATTCAAGCGAATAAAATATCATATATCCAAAACATGAATATTATAAGTCACTACGTAAAATTATACGATAAACGAATCATGCGAACTATTATAAATTACGAGATTTAGAAATTTCAAGAAGAAAACACAGCCGTGTTCCAGGCCAGGGTGGAGGGAGGCGGCCGGTACCCCGGCTCGGAGCACAACTACCCACAAAAACCAAGTTTGGAAACTAACTAAAACAAGGGTCCACTTCAAACGGTCATAACTAGAGTTCTAGATATGTGAATGCAGAAATTCTAAGTCGAGGTGATAGCTTATCCTCTTACGGTTCCAACGAGTGGTCACAAGCCTAAAACAAGCAAGTAACGAAGGAGATATGATCATTCTACGAAAAAGGGTCGGTGCAGTGAATTCTCAGCCGGGCACTGAACCGGCAGCCGGCCCTTCGGCCAGGACTACTTCCTACCCGAGAACAACATACACAAGTTCCATCATTTTCAATTCTCCTAATTCACTTCTAATAATTATCAACAATCAATATTCATCATCAAAAATCATCAAATAACAACAATCATCATCAATAACATGAATCCAAAGCTTACTAATCGTATTCTAAATACGAGTTCTAACATATAAAGCATGTAAAACACGTAAATGATATCGAGTAACCCTTCACCGTTACCTTTACGCGTCTTTAATCGATTCTAAACCTTCCTAGTCTCCACCTACATACAATTAGATAATAAAAGATGAATATCATTCACCTTGAGAAAGACGGATAATTTAAAAAGCGAGAAAGACGGTAATTTTATTACCAAAACGGATAGAGGAAGCTAAGAGGGGAAGAATAAGACAAACTTACGTGAATTCCAATAAGAAACGAAGGAGATACGGTGATTCAAAGATCGGAAAGTGTATGGAGGCAAGGGTTTTGGTTTGGGTTTCTTAGTGATGAAGTAATGTGTTGTGTTTGTGAATGAAAAATAGACTAAATGGTAGTATGATATTTATAAGAAAAAAGTCAACAAAAGTCAAAGACGGCTCAAAAGTCAAGAAAAGTCAAAGACGACTCAAAAGTCAAGAAAAGTCAAAGACGACTCAAAAGTCAAGAAAAGTCAAAGACGCCTTAAGACGGGATTCTCATGGAATCTCGCGGAAATTCCAAATACGAACTCGGAAATTCTAAATTCGACTCGGAACATTAAATTCTAAATTAAAACTTAAATTTGCTGAAAAGTATCCGTAAAATATTTTTACTAGAAAAATAGGGTACATTTCCGGGTGTTACAATCACCCCACCTTTTAAAAAGTTTCGTCCTCGAAACTTGAGGTAGAAAACAAAAGTATCAAGGACAAGAATCGGTTTACAAAATCAACACGAAAGCTTTTACAAGGGAAAACATTTATGAAATGATGTTCTTCTCGAAACGGTTTAAGGAAATTTTTCATAAGTGTGAAACTTTACTTACGGATCTCAAGAATGCTCGTCGCGAACGAGAACTCTAATTATCCAAAATCAAATCAATGTCGAATTAGTGAAATCGAATTTCAAAACAACGTTAGTAAGTGCAGGACTAGTTATCAGACGTCTCCAATAACAAGTGCAAACATCCAACCAAACGCAAAATCCAAATATAAAAGCGAAAGAATCTATTTTCTCCAAAAAGAGAGTACAAAAATCCATCTTTAGACTTCTTTGAAAAGTTAATTTAGAAATACAACATGAAAATTGGAAGGTTTACTCAAAGATAAAATCAAATAACAAGACATTACACGTACATAGAGCGACTCGAACATCAAGTTCACAAATCACGAAAAACAAAATATATACAAAACACGCAAAACGAAACAAATCGAATTCCTAGGGATAGGAAGATGACAATAAAATCGGCAGGAAGATCTACAAGAATTCGATAGTACTAAGTCTACTAATATTCTAATCCTCAAGAGAATGCAATTTACACAATTTGCAACTCATCATTTTCAATCATCATAAATCCTACAAAAATATTCCATAATCACGAGATTTCGAGTAACAAATCCCAATTATTCGAATCCAATTAGAACTAATAAGGCATCGGAAAGGTAGACTCACAACTAACAATCCATCTGAAAGAAGATTTTCTTTACTGCACTTAATCTTTCTTAGCTCATCAAAACTCTTATTGGGAAACCACCTCAAAAAATATGATAATTAGGGAAACAAGACCGCTAAACACAAGGTTAAACGAGACTTACCATGAAATTCCTTGATCCATTTATTCCAAAAATTAATTACCCTAAATATTAAACAATGAACCTCTCATCCTCAAAAGTTGAATCACAAAACCTCAAAAAAAATTAGTCTCACAATCTCATTTCACTTAACTTTTGCCAATCATAGAGCAATGCGACCGTAAATCAATTTATTTAGCTCCTTCAAACTCTCAATACATCGGTTTTCGCTTATGACAATATTCCTCAAGTTGTGTCATCCAGTCCTAATTCCACAAAGTAATTATTCCCGTTAGGGTCCAACATTTAAAGACCACAATTTCCCAAGTAACACTTAAAGAATCACTAAAATTCTTAACCACAACTACCAACTATCATTATGATTATTTCGATCCTCAAAA
>JAIUZE010024137.1:0-31140 GCA_022085475.1 Heliosperma pusillum | reverse complement strand
GATCAGTCTAGGACTAGTATGTTTTCCTACCTTGTGGTATAGCCTCGAGTTACAGAAGTCGACTATTGACTGTGCTAAGAACTTATGCCTGTTTCTAGACGTATTGGTCTTTCATGTTTGATGATTCTATGAATCTTAGAAGGTGAGATGCAAGCCGGCTAAGGTTGATAGAGTTTGGATTACCGGTTGTTAACTGATTCACATGATATTTTTGTATGATTAGGGTTGAGTGTATCATGGCCATGTTTTAAAGGTAACCTCTGAGCTAGCATACCAGCTTCCCTACCTCGTGTTATAGGTTGTTAACGGATTCACATGATAGCTTTCATATGCTAGGTTATATGTTAGTTAATTGTTTCATAACATGAAAAGCATATCATATATGTTAAGGTTTTGTATTTTCCATATACATTGCTTTTATGTTATTCATGTTTAATTAAACTCGCCATTTCGTGGCTGGGAGAACTCGGAGTTACTCCCCACTGACTGTGGCTTCCGTGTTTATATTTAATGCGGTTGGCAGGTTCGTGATGCATACATTGGGTACATTGACGAGCTAGCGAGCGAAGTATTTACCTTGGACCTATATTCGGTTCTTAGATTGTATATTATTATACACTCTTTTATTTCCGTATTTATACGGGAGATATGCCTCTCGTCTTGTATAATTTTTTTATGTATAATATTATTTTCCTTTTGTTATGAACCCTTTTTATTTATGACACATTCGTTATGTATTCTCATCTTTTATTTAGTTAAATTATTGTTTTTTTTCTTTCCGCAAATTTGAGGGTGTTACATCTTGTCCTAGTTATGATTGTTATATTTGCTTGAGGACAAGCAAGGGTTTAGCTTGGGGGAGTTTGATAAGTGATATTTTGTACTTATTTATCCCCCGTTTTAGCTCGATTTCTATACGATTTATGCACTTTGTTAAGTGATTAACGATCTAATATTGCTATTCTAGTTGTTTTGCGTGTTTTGACTCGTTTTATAGGAAATGAAGCGATTTTGCTATATTTTCCTACTTTATGGAGCAAAGACACTAGGATACGAGTTTTCAAGGAATTGATGATAGTCAGTTCACAATTTGATTACGATTCCGCTACATCCTTCCTCGAATGAACTCAATTTGGATCTTGGCTTTGAACTTTAAAAGGAAACCTCAACCCAAGTCAAGAGAAAAGATCAGCCCAAGCCCAATTCCGTAGTGCATTGACCAAGACCAAGGCATAGGATTCCGTGCCTAAGATGAAAAGACGGAAAATCCATATTACACGAAAACCCGATTGGATTGCCCAATACCCGATCGGGTATTTCTGCAAGAGAACGTTACTTGGCTCTTCTTCAATCCGAGCTTAAATGAGTACATTAATGCTTTTACTAGGGTACGAATTTGGAGAGGGATCAGCAGCCATGCATCCCTATAAAAGCCAATGATCGTCACACAACTTATCATAAACTTTTACAATAATCCAATTATCTATTATCATCTTTACATATCTTTTAGCACACTTTCTTACAAGTTTTTATAGTTTATTTCTTAGTATTTCTCTAGTGTTTTCATAGCTTTTGTTATTGGATATTTGTTCTTACTTTCGTTCTTATATACTCATATTCCAATTCGGTAATTCTCTAATCTTGATTTACTTATGCAACTTTAATCATCATGAATTATAATCTCACAAGTATCATTTTCATAATATTGTTGTTATTAGGAAATCAAACTAAAATTAATCTAGTTAAAACTAAAGTATTGTTTAGCATGTCACATTATAATTTAGCTAATCATATAATAAGAAAGATTGTTACTAGAATCATTTTTAACATAATCACCATAATCACCTTAGTATTTACATTTCATAGTTTAATTTCATACATCTTTTTCTTATTAATTTACTTAATCACATAATCACATAAATTAGATTAATTCTAATATTGTAAAATTATCATTGTGTAAATAAAATAAATAGAGTTGTAATATTTGAAATGATTTACGAGTTAAATGAATTAGAAGAAGAGTAGTTACCAATTGAACCATCTAATTGTTTCTTCCTTTGGTCGTGTCAAATTCTATAACTATGTTTAGTGGCCATAAACAATTGTTTGTATTAGTCATTTCTATCTTTATAACGAGAGTTGGGATAGGAATTAGGACTATCAATAGGGGTTTAGTGACTTAACCATGCTGAAAGGACGTTAAGACCCACTAAAAGGTCGGTACGAATCCGAAAGGAATATACCGCTACAAGGCCTAGACAATCATAGTAATTCTAATATTGGTATCTATGAGACTTTTAATTAGTTTTACATGTATTTCTCTTTCACTATATCAACTTGATTAGTTAGTTTACATTACCGTATTAGATAGTTTATTTTATTGTTATCTAGTTAGTTTACTTTATCGTCTTTCCATTTCCGTTCTTAGATAGTTTACTTTATTATTATTATCTAGTTTATTAGTTTAGTTAGTTAGGTTTTCAATATTGTCATTTAAATATCGTCTTTAGATAGAATTTAGTTGTTATTGTTCGGATCAGAGGGTTTCCCCGATCGGGTACGTGACAACCCGATCGGGTATGTCTTCTGTTCTGAGTTTTTTTATTTGCAATTTACATATTTGTCATTTACATATCGTCATTTATATACTTGTCATTTTATTTTATGTTAATAGTTTAGACAACCATCTCAAGTGACTCGAATCTAAATGAAAACCAATCCATAGCAATTCGTAGTTAACACGTACTCCCTGAGGATCGACACCCTACTTCCCTAATTAGATTCTTTATGTTGTTAGCCTAAGTGCGGGTAATTATTTTTGTATCGGGACCGCGACAGAACCGATCATGAAGAAGCCTTAGATCATTGTCATGAACAGAGTCTTGAATTAAAAGATCTTAAGGAACAAATCCTTGACATTGCTGAGGAAAACCAACTTCTAAAGGCCAAAGCGAAAAAGCTCAAATCTAAAGTTATGGCAACTTCAGCTATAATTTCAGACATGACAAATGTTGAGAAAGAAGCTCTTGAGTCTAAAGTTATAGCTAATGAAGCTATAATCTCAGAGTGAAAGCTCAACATTAAGCATCTTCAAGCCAAAGTTATAGCTAATGAAGTTATAACTTTAGAATTGAAGAAAGTCAATGAGCTTTTACAATCTGAAGCTAAGGCAAAGGAAGTTGTTATCCTTGATCACAAGAAAGAAAACTCTTTTCTTTCTCAGCAATTGAAAGATATAAAGGCTGAATTCTCCCAAGCCAAAAGTTAACATAATGAGGAGAAACTTATCTTGAACAAACGTTTCAATGACTTTCGTGAAAATTTCAAAAAGAACAATCCCTCCAAAGACTCGAATGTAGACCATTCGTCATGTGAAAAATAAATTCAGTCTTTGAAGGAATTGCTCCTACATGCACGAAAAGTTCATGATAAGTGGGAAGGAAGTCAGAAGGTCTTAGACTTCCTTACCGAACAATCTAATAATAACATGAAGATGGGTCTAGGTCATGAATGTTGTAGTCATAGAGACCATGATAAGTGCAAATCCGCTCCTTCAGACCGTGATTTCAGAAGAAGGAAGTACGTAAATCTTTCAGAATATCTGATTTGCAATTATTGTGGTCACAACGGTCATGTTAAAGAAAATTGTGTTAAATATGTCAACGACAAAAAAAAATCAAACTGATTTCATTAAAGAACATGACGTGTCTAGTATTAACGAGTCTGAACCTGGCCTTCAACGTGAAGAAGTTAGAAATAATGAGTTCAGATGGTTTTATGACATAGCTTTCGATTACACATCTGTACCTTCAAAATCTAAACCATATGTGAATCAGAAGCAGTCATTTAAACCTAGTGTGCGTCAAAACAATAACAAACACTTTAAACCTAGACAACCCTATGTTAAGAAGAAAAGAATTGTTAGACAAGTATGGGTTAGGAAGGATCAAATATATAGAGTCACTAACCATAAAGGACCCAACTTAGCGTGGGTACCTAAAAGCTGTATTTGATTCTCTTGCAGATAATAGTGAAAGAAAATAATCTATGGTATCTCGACAGTGGTTGTTCGAGACACATGACCAGAAACAAAATTTTTTTTCTTTCACTAGAACCCTTCAACGGTGGCAAGGTCACCTTTGGAGACAACAAGAAGGGTAAGATAATCGGCGTAGGTAAGATTGGTATATCTTCTTCACATGCTATCAATAATGTTTATCTGGTAGATGGTCTTAAACATAACTTGCTAAGTATCGCTCAATTATGTGACAAAGGTAATAAAGTCGTTTTTCATTCAAATGTTTGTCGCATCATAATTGAAGGTATTAGTAATGTTATTTTAGAAGGCTTACGTAAGCGGAACGTGTATATGATTGATTTAAATAAAGTTACTACAAGTTCCTTTACGTGCATGAAAGTTACTATAGATGATTCATGCTTGTGGCACAAGAGGTTTGCACACATTAGTCCAACAATTTTAAAGAAACTTAAATTGTGGGATTTAGTTGAGGGTTTACCTTCAATCAAATTCGAACAAGAGAAGATGTGTGACTCATGTGCCCGTTGTAAACAAGTTAGATCTTCATTCAAACCAAAACGAGTAGTAAGTCAGAACGTCCACTTGAGTTGGTACACATGGATTTGATTGGACCTATGAAAGTCGGAAGCCGCGGTGGATCAAGGTACGTATTCGTCCTAGTCGACGACTACTCAAGGTATGTATGGCCTATCTTTCTATTTACTAAAGATGAAACTTTCGATGAGTTTGTGGTACTAATGAAGCTTGCCCAAAACAAGTATGATAAAAAGTTAGTTTCCATTCGTACGGATCATGGCACCGAATTTGATAATCAAGCTTTTATAGAATATTGTAGGGAGAATGGTGTAGGACATAACTTTTCTGCACCACGAACCCCACAACAAAACGGTGTCGTGGAACGTATGAATAGAACATTAGAGGACATGGCCCGCACTATGCTTTTGTGTAGTGGCCTTCCTAAGAACTTTTGGGCCGAAACCATTAGTACTGCATGCTATGTGCACAATAGAGCTATGATTAGACATATTCTCAAAAAGACTCCCTATGAACTTTTAAGAGGGATAAAACCCAATATAGCTCACCTTCGTTGCTTCGGGAGTAAATGTTTTGTCCATAATAATGGAAAAAGTAATTTGAGCAAATTTGATCCACGAAGTGACGAAGCTGTGTTTGTTGGTTATTCTAATCATAGTAAAGCTTTTAAAGTCTTTAACAAAAGAACTTTGTGCATAGAAGAAAGTGTTTATGTTGTATTTGATGAAGATAATGTGCCTGAGCAAGTTGAACAGAATGAAGAAGAAGACATGGATGATCCCGACTTTCGCCTTTTAAGGGATGACGTGCCAGAAATCAATGAAGAAGTTATTGAAGGAATCAATGATGAACTTGATAAATCCGCAAATGACCTTGAAAAGAGAACTGAGACAATAGTTGATGATATGAATGTCTTTTCTCAAAATAAGGAGAAAGAAACCGAAGTTATAGCTGATGATGCTATAACTTTGAACCCAGATCAAGATTTAGTAACTGAAGTTGTACCAACTTTAGCTATAACCCCGGAGTCCAACTCAGGGGGAATTAATCTTGACTCTGAATCATTTGAGGAAAGTGAAAGTTCATCAGATAATGATGAGCCTAGGAACTCTAAGAAATGGAAATATAAGAGTTCTCACCCTATGGATAGTATCTTAGGAATTTTGAATAAGGGAGTTCAAACTAGGCGGACATTAAATAACTTTTGTTCATTCTATTCTTTTCTGTCTACCATAGAGCCTACCAACATCAAAGAAGCACTTGCAGAATCCGACTGGATTGTGGCTATGCAAGAGGAGCTTCAACAGTTCGAACGCAATAACGTTTGGCATCTTGTGCCACGACCTTCAAATCGAACTGTGATTGGTACTCGATGGGTATTCAGAAATAAATTGGATGATTCAGGAGTTATAGTTCGTAACAAGGCTCAATTGGTCGTTCAAGGTTATAATCAACAAGAAGGGATTGATTATGACGAGACATTCGTACCAGTAGCAAGACTTGAAGCTATTCGCTTGCTCATCGCCTTCGCAGCTCATAAAGGAATGAAACTGTTCCAAATGGACGTTAAGACTGCGTTTCTTAATGGTTATTTGGAAGAAGAGGTTTTTGTTGAACAACCTCCCGGATTTTTAAATAGCAAATTTCAAAACCATGTTTTTAAACTCGATAAAGCTTTATATGGTTTGAAACAAGCGCCTAGGGCTTGGTACGACAAACTGTCAAAATTGTTATTGCAAAACAACTTTAAAAGAGGGTATGTCGACAAAACCCTATTTCTAAAATCCGAGGGTTCTGATTTACTTGTTGCTCAAATTTATGTAGACGATATTATTTTATGTTCTACTAACAATAAATTGTGCAAGTATTTTTCAGATCTAATGACCTCAGAATTTGAAATGAGCATGATGGGAGAATTAAAATTCTTCCTAGGATTGCAAATTCAACAAACCAAAGAAGGAATAAAGATTCACCAACAAAAATATGTCAAGGAGCTAATCAAAAAATTTGGTATGGAGAACGCTCATCCAATGGACACACCTATGGTAACTGATAAAAAGTTGACCTTAGATGAAAATGGTAAGTCCGTAGATGAGACTACATATCGAGGTATGATTGGTTCTTTATTATATTTAACTGCAAGTAGACCTGACATTATGTTCAGCGTATGTTTCTTTGCTAGATTTCAATCATGTCCTAAGGAGTCACATATGATTGCAGTTAAACGTATCTTCAGATATTTAATTGGTACATCTAATTTATATTTGTGGTATCCACTTGAGTGTAATTTCGATCTAGTAGGATATTCAGATGCAGATTATGCAGGATGTTCCTTAGACAGAAAAAGTACCTCTGGATTTGCCACGTTTGTTGGACCTTGCATAATTACTTGGGGCTCAAAGAAGCAAAATTCGGTTGCATTGTCTACTGCAGAAGCCGAATATATCGCTGTAGGACTGGTATGTTCTCAACTACTTTGGTTAAAGCAACAACTATGTGATTATGGTGTTAATATTGGTTGTATGCCTGTTTTCTGTGATAATACTAGCGCTATTGTTATTTCTAAAAATCCAGCTCAGCATTCTCGTACTAAGCATATAGACATTAGACATCATTTTTTACGTGACCATGTAGAAAAGGGCAACATTAAACTCGAATTTTGTAGTACTGAACATCAATGGGCTGACATTTTAACAATGGCGTTAGCTAGAAGATTGTTTTGAGATTTTGTGTGACAACCCTCGCGAATGCGGAAATATAAAACATACAAGCATGTGAATTATATAGCGTAAATGTGAAGTTTTAAAAAACTTTTATACATGCAAGTTAAATAAAACGAGGGGTGTCAAAATATTACAAACTAAGTGCGGAAAGTAACAAAGAGACGGAGTCTCTCAAAATGTTAACAAAGAACAAGTGTTTAGCAAATAAGCGAAAATCGTCTAGAGGTAAATCTTCCAGGGACAACGCCCGCTAGCTCACACCCGAACCCCAAAATATCATATCCAAAAAGTCAATCCATGCAAGCAACCTGTTCATTCATGAAAAACATGAATGCCACAGTCAGTGGGGAGTAACTCCGGGTTCTCCCAGCCATATCACCTTTAACGTACATATAATGAAATACAAAAGTAGAGCATGCATATATAAATATACATGTGAGTTACGATAAGAAAAGATAGGCAATACAAGATATAATTATAAGATCACATGGAAATCAAATCCTAAGCCATCATGTTATTCAAAGACTCGGGGAAGACACTCTTAGGCAATCGAATACGCTCACTAGGGCTTGCATCTCACCGTTAGCGGTATAAGATTGATAAGATTGAGACTCGACATACATACCATTCCAAGTCATGCGATGACCACAATAAATCCAACATATTATCATCCATTCACGAACCAAGACCTTGACGCTGCCAAGTCATGCAATGACCATGAATAAAATCATGAAATCACGCATTCAAAGACAACGACACAAAACGACAACTATCACGGTAAATGAAACGCACTAGCATCGTGTACATGGCAAGTATGATTAACAGGCATCCACGGGATAAAGCATTTCCCTGAACTCATACACGATGCTACATTTCGTATATGTCGACTAATTTCCTCCAGGTAGCACGACGATAAGCGTCCTAATCTAAACCTGGCCAGATTCTCGGAATCACATTTTCCGATTCGATATGCGATCACGTTGCGCACCCAAGACTCGGGCTTAAATAATAATAAATGCCGAGTACCCACATTCTCGGTAGATCAATTCACGAAAGAGGCGGAAAACGAGCTCAAGCCTCATAACATGCGGTACGCTACATGCAAATAACACCACCTCGCAAGTACACAACATTTGACGGCCGGGTCGATCAACGCATAGCGTTCAACTCCCAAAAACGTCGTCGTATGCCCACTAACACATGCATTTAAGCAGTAGGATACCTCTCCGTTCAGACATTCCAGCCTTACGAACGGGAAGGTAGCCAAGGGAATGAGAGTACAAAGCACAAGACAAAATAGTGCTCAAACCGTATCATTTGTAAAAACCGACTCAAAGTGGGAACATACCAAAAACCGTCACAAAACATGTGAATAGGGAATCATATAAGTTTAAATATAATAAACATGAGTCAATACATGATACATAAGCATTAGAACAAGTTTATGAAGCATAATGAATAAAAACATAGATCACCTCTCCAAAACAATGCTGTTTGGAAACCAACGAAAACAAGGGTCTACTTCAAACGGTCATAAATAGAGTTCTATATATGGGAATGCAGAAATTCCAAATCAAGGTGATAGCTTAACCTCTTACGGTTCCAACGAGATGTCACACGCCCAAAACAAGCAAGTAACAAAGGAGATATGATCATTTTACGAAAAGGGGTCAGTGTAGGAAAAATTCTGTTGGCAGCGGGTGACGCGGCCTGCGTCCTACGACGCAGCCTGCGTCCTACGACGCAGCCTGCGTCCTACGACGCAGCCTTCGTCCCCCGACGCAGCCTGCGTCCCCCAACGCAGCCTGCATCCCCCAACGCAGCCTGCGTCCTTCACGGGATTCAAGGACGAACAAAAATCAACATGTTATCAACAACAAAAACCTCATTTATCATTACAAATCATCAATTCTCATATCAATTAACAACTAACAACATCCATCAACAACAATACAAGTCATAAGCTTACTAACCATAATCTACATACGGTT
The DNA here is from genome assembly GCA_022085475.1 of Heliosperma pusillum. Lineage (NCBI taxonomy): Eukaryota > Viridiplantae > Streptophyta > Magnoliopsida > Caryophyllales > Caryophyllaceae > Heliosperma > Heliosperma pusillum. Next base: position 21,853 of record JAIUZE010024137.1, on the reverse strand, counting down.
TCTATCCTAGAAATCACATAAAACACGTAAATGATATCGAGTAACCCTTCACCGTTACCTTTACGCGTCTTTAATCGATTACTAAGCCTTCCTAGTCTCCACCTATATACAATTAGATAATAAAAGATGAATATCATTCACCTTAAGAAAGACGGATAATTTAAAAAGCGAGAAAGACGGTGATTTTAATATCAATACGGATAGAGGAAGGTAAGAGGGGAAGAATAAGACGAACTTACGTGAATTTGAGCAACAAACGAACGAGCTATGGCGATTCTAAAAATGGAAAGATTATGGAGGCTAGGTTTTCTTTGGTTTTCTTAAGGAAGAAGAAAGAGTTGAGTTGTGTGAGTGTTTGGGTTTATGAGGGAGTATAAGTAAAGGGTGAGTCGGAAAAGTCCACGAAAGCCAAAGTCGACTTAAGAGTCAAGAAAAGTCAAAGACGACTCAAAAGTCAAGAATAGTTAAAGACGACTCAAAAGTGAAGAAAAGTCAAAGACGACTCAAAAGTCAAGAAAAGTCAAAGACGACTCAAAAGTCAAGAAAAGTCAAAGACGACTCAAAAGTCAAGAAAAGTCAAAGACGACTCAAAAGTCAAGAAAAGTCAAACTCGCCTTAAGACGGGATTCTCATGGAATCTCGTGGAAATTCCAAATACGAACTCGGAAATTCTAAATTCGACTCAAAACTTTAAATTCTAAATTAAAACTTAAATTTGCTGGAAATGTTTCGTAAAATATTTCTACTAGAAAAATAGGGTACATTTCCGGGTGTTACAAGTGGGTTTTATAGATGAAATTAGAGCAAAATACGAGGCAGCCAATTTACCCGATCGGGTATATAGCAATCCGATCGGGGAAACTTGCTGGTCTGGTTTTTGTTTCTATTTTCTTTATCACTTGTTCTTACCTTTTGGCTATGTCCTTGCACATACTTACTAACCTTAGTGATCTTGGCAACTTGGCCCAAGGATACCTCCTTCTTGTCTCAATAGGTCCTCCGATTCTAAGTACGAAAAACGATATACTAGACATGCTCAATAACAAGTAAAACGAAAGATTGTTCCTAACTATTACAACACAAATCCAAAAATAGAGTCCAAATAAAATAGTCCAAATTAAAATCATTGTCTAATAAGTAAAAGAAAGAATGCATAAAGAAAAAGACGGGTTGCCTCCCGACAAGCCCATTTTTAAGTCATGCTAGACTATGTTTTGCTATCCCTCCTTAAGCCTTATGAAGGGACTTGAGCTCCTTGTAGCTGGATTGGTCCTTGAATTTCCTCATTTACCTTTTGCCAACACCCATGGCAATCTTATTCTAATCATGCTTCCGAAGCTTTGAAAGCCTCGAGGTCGCCATCTCCAACGCTCAACACATTCCCCTTTTTATCAAAGGTGGCACTCGATCCATCTATTTCAAATGTGATCTTTTCTCCTTTCACATCTATACAAGCTCCAACCGTATTTAGGAAGTGTCTTCCTAATATAATATAGTCATTCCTTTCCTTCTTTGAATATATGACATAGAAATCGACGGAAACGAGGAAGTATCCAATCCGTATTGGGACATCTTCCACAATTTCTGCGGGAGTATGCATAGATCCATCGGCTAGTTGAAGGCTAGTACTAGTAAATTTCATTTGTAGTGGACAATGGTCATGATAGAAATCAAAAGGCATGACGCTAATAGCGGCTCCTAGATCACACAATGCACCTTTGACCTTATGAAAACACATTGTGAAAGAAATGTTGAAACAACCTGGGTCCTTAAGTTTGGAAGGAACGAGAATCTTCCCTTGTTCAAGGGTAGGTTCCTTGCGAGAGTCTTTGGTTGCTTATTTTTGCCTAGATGTTTTGCCAATCTGTGCCTCCAATTTTGAAATAGCTTCGTTTGTTGCCAAAGTTACTTCTCCAAATTTTTCTTCCAATTTCCCTTGAGCTTTTATCAATTTCATGATCAAGGCTTCGAGACGGGATGTCTACTCATGTGTAGGGACTTTGGTTGGTTTGACTAGTGTTGGATTGTTGCAAAGTTCATGGGGTAACCTAAAGATAGGCTCCTTACTCTTTTCATTCTCAAGAGGGTGATCACAAGGTTTATCACTAATCATGTCAATTGTGACAATCGATGGTGTTTCACTCCCTTGGGTGAGTTGGCTAGAACTCGATGGGGTCAACTCCTCTACTTTCTTTTGGAGAGATAAAATGGCTGATTTGAGTGAGTTTAAGCTTGAAAAGAAGTATGAGTACATATTATGTTGGGATTGGATTACTTCCCTTAACTTAACATCTACTTTTGCTATCACATGATCATTTTGAAAGGACGAGTTTGGAATTGTATGAGGTGTATTTGTGGATTGAGTTTGGTGAAATTGTGGGTGGAAAGGGTTTAAGGGTGTGAGTTTGTTCCCACATCGTTGAGGTGTATGCCTTATCCCACCACAAAGTTCACATGGTGTTGTTAATGAGGTAAATGGGTTGAAAACGTTTGGGCGATATAAAGTCCTTTTTGGGGTGGTTTTGTTTGGTTAAATGGGACAGGCTAAGGAAATGGTAGTGTCAACATCATTTGAAGTTTCCACTCGACTCTTCTTTCGCTCACCCCCATTGGTTTGTGAACCTTCCCCACTTTCATTTTGTGATTTAATTGATAGGTTTGACAAATTGGTTCTAAACCTACGGTGAAAAGCAATGACAATCTCTTCCCACTCCATAGGTCTTGTGGCTTCCTTTAAACGACGGGTGAACCACCATTTAGCTTCTCCCTTTAGTGATAAAGGAAAAAGGGTTTCTCTAATCTCATTTTGGGTGATTCCCTCCCTCACAAAGGTTTGACACAATTCGCAAAAGGTTTGTAGATGGTGTGACGGGTTTTCGTTTGGTTTTCCACTAAATTGGTTACCCTCAATGAGAGCAATCAAAGTCAAATGGACCCTTAGGATCCCACTAGCGAGCTCAAAAACCCGGTACCTTGGATCTTCCCTTGTTAGCACCATTTTTGTCAACCTACAAGAAAAAAAAACACAAAATGAAAGTTAGTAACGATTTAGGTACGATTGCACCTAGAAATGGTAGAATTGATAAACAAGAACCAACAATACATAGATAAACAAAACCGTGCTCCCCGGCAACGGCGCTAAAATTTGATCGGTTATGTCGCGGTCTCGATACAAAGATAATTTACCCAGACTAGGCTAACAACATAAGGAATGTAATTAGGGAAGTAGGGTGTCTATCCTCAGGGAGTACGTGTTAACTATGAATTGCTATGGATTGGTTTTCATTTAAGTTCGAGTCACTTGAGGTGGTTGTATAAGCTATTAACATAAAATAGAATGACAAGTATGTAAATGACGATATGTAAATGACAAATGTGTAAATTGCAGAATGTATAACTCAAAACAGAAGACTTACCCGATCGGATTGTCACGTACCCGATCGGGGAAGTTCTCTGATCCGAATGACAGTATTTAAATTCTAACTAAAGCGATATTTAAATGATAATATTGAAAGGCTATCTAACTAAACTGATAAATTAGATAATAATAATAAAGTAAGCTATCTAAGAACGGAAATAGAAAGACGATAAAGTAAACTAACTAGATAACAATAAAATAAACTATCTAAAACGGTAAAATAAACTCTCTAATCAAATTGAAATAGTGAAAGAGAAATACATGTAAAACTAATTAAAAGTTTCATTGATACCAACATTAGAATTACTATGATTGTCTAGGCCTTGTAGCGGTGTATTCCTTTCGGATTCGTACCGACGTTTTAGTGGGTCTTAACGTCCTCTCAGCATGGTTAAGTCACTAAACCCCTATTGGCAGTCCTAATCCCCATCCCAACTCTCCTTATAAAGATAGAAATTGACTAATACAAACAATTGTTTATGGCCACTACACATAGTTATAGAATTTGGCATGACCAAAGGAAGAAATAACTACATGGTTCAATTGGTATATACTCTTCTTTTAATTCATCTAACTCGTAAATCATTTCAATATTACAACTCTATTTATTTTATTTACATAATATTAATCTTACAATATTTTATCTAATCTATGTGATCATGTGATTAAGTAAATTAATAAGAAAAAGATATATGAAATTAAACTATGAAATATAAATACTAAAGTGATTATTGTGATTATATTAATAATGATTCTAATGACAATTTTTAGGATTATATGATTAGGTAAAATATAATGTGACATCTTAAACAATATTTTGGATTGATTTCCTAACAACAACAATATGAAAACAATAATAATTAAATTAAAGTTCATGATGAGAATTGCATAGTAAAAGATAGAGAATTACCGAGTTTGGAATATGAATATATAAGAACGAAAGTAAAGAACAAATATCCAATAACAAAAGCTATGAAAACACTAGAGGAACACTAAGAAATAAACTATATTCTAAAACTTGTAAGAAAGTGTGCTAAAAGATATAAAAATATGATAAGAGATAAATATATGATGATAAGATGATAATGGATAATTGGATGCTAATTGTGTGTGATGATCATTGGCTTTTATAGGGCTGCATGGCTGCTGATCCTTCGTCCAATTCATACCCTAGTCAAAGCATTAATGCACTCATTTAAGCTCGATTTAAAGAAGAGCTAAGTAACGTCCAATTGCAGAAATACCCGATCGGGTAAATGGTAATCCGATCGGGTAAATGTGCAAGATGGATTCTTCCGTCTTTTCGTCTTAGGCACGGAATCCTATGCCTTGGTCTTGGTCAATGCAATACGGAATTGGGCTTGGGCTGATCTTCTTTTTACTTGGGTTGATGTTTCCTATTGAGTTTCAAAGCCAGAGTCCAAGATAAATCCAATTGAGGAAGGATGTAGCGGAATCGTAATCAAATCGTGAACTGGCTATCATCAATTCCTTGAAAACTCGTATCCTAGTGCCTTTGCTCCATAAAGTAGGAAAATATAGCAAAACCGCTTCATTTCCTATAAAACGAGTCAAAACACGCAAAACAACTAGAATAGCAATATTAGCTCCTTAATCACTTAACAAAGTGCATAAATCGTATGGAAATCGAGCTAAAACGGGGGATAAATTAATACAAAATATCACTTATCAAATACGGAATTGGGCTTGGGCTGATCTTCTTTTGACTTGGGTTGATGTTTCCTTTTGAGTTTCAAAGCCAAAGTCCAAGATAAATCCAATTGAGGAAGGATGTAGCGGAATCGTAATCAAATCGTGAACTGGCTATCATCAATTCCTTGAAAACTCGTATCCTAGTGCTTTGCTCCATAAAGTAGGAAAATATAGCAAAACCGCTTCATATTACGCAAAACCTATAAAACGAGTCAAAACACGCAAAACACTTGGGTTGATGTTTCCTAGCAAAGTCCAAGATAAATCCAATGAGGAAGGATAGCGAATCGAATCAAATCGTCGTTGTCGTAATTTAACAAAGTGCATAAATCGTAGAAATCGAGCTAAAACGGGGGATAAATCAGTACAAAATATCACTTATCAAACTCCCCCAAGCTAAACCCTTGCTTGTCCTCAAGCAAACATAACAATCAAAACTAGGACAAGGGTAGCTAACAATGATCAATATATCATACAAATCTCAAAAAAAGTAAGCTCTTAATAAGTAGATGAATCATAAGCCCGTTACAACAAGGGCGAAGGAAAGTGCGAATCATGTTTTAGATTTACATAACGGCGCAGCATAGAAAATATTCTTTGGACCTTTTCACCTCTTGCATGATCTTTTTGACAATGGACTCTCACGATACACTCTTCACTCAAATTTTTGTAAAATAGGAAATATTGGTTCAAATTTGAAGTGACACTCACCTATCTACAACTTATAAGAATGTGCCCGCAGTCTAGTATGGTAGACAATCCAAAACCATTAAGTAAAACTAATCATGATCAAAATATAATGTAGAAAGCATTTAGAAAAGTAAAGAAGAGGTTTGGGAAATTTGGGTAAGGAAGTGGACAAATGATTTTGGTCATGTGGAGCTTAAAGTCAAGCTAGTAATAACCAAATGTGTAGTGGATACTCAATCCAAATCATACCAATTCCTATCAACAAAAGTCAAAGCCTAAAGCAGCATATTGGCTTATTAAACATGAAAAATCAGGTTACGACTTCCCATAATTTTTCTTTCTTTTCTTTTCATGGAAGCGTTTTTCCTCTTTTCTTTTTCTTCTTTTTCTTTTGAGCTTTCAATTTCATTTCATTTTTTTCATTTTTCATAATTTTTCAAAGCTCTTTTTTTTTCCTTTTTCTCTTTCACATCAGAACCCGGGAATCAGCAATCCCGAGACAAGTTCACACCAAATGGTGGCATTATCAGCGCATTGCAAAAGCACAGAACACCCCTACACATATAGTCGGTTACTAGCTCAACAAGGGTAGGCAATATTATAATGTAGCTAGGAAGAAGGGTGTTTTTGCGAAATGTGAACAAGAGATTGAATGGCTTCAAAATGTAGATCATGACAGTAATGCTTATAGAAAATGGAATAAAAACCATACTTATGCGTTTTGACGTAACACAGACTATAAGGAGAAACTACTCACTCCTAAACTGGGATCGGGTTCAGATGTACCAACCACTGGAGGCTCTACCTTACAATATGAGTAGCTTGCCAAAGTCAAGATCAAGCTTAATTAAGTCCAAATGCAATTTTCTACCTACTGTGTACAAGAAATCCCCATGAATGCACAATATGAGAAATGTAAGATGGTAATGATCTTTTCTTTTTGTGTTTTTTCTTTTTTTTCTTTTTTCTTTTTTTTTCAATAAAAACTAAAAATGAACTAAGAAAATTAAATAAAAAATAAATAAAAATCTAAATGCAATCCTAAATGCAAATCCTAAATGCAAATCCTCCCCCAAGCTAAAACTTCACATTGTCCTAAATGTGCATGCAATTATAACAGAAACAACCCGAGAAACGGCTGGTAGCACATGGAACAGAGAAACGATATGAAATTATAATGGGAAAAGGGGCTTAAAAAGAAAAACTACAAATGCGAAAAATAAAGGAAAGAAATAAAAATTCTTACAAAATATCTAGCCTCCCCCAAGCTAGTATAAACAAGGGGAGCTCATCATCTCATCATAAAGGCCACCAGCTACGGCCTCTCCTCTTAGAAGGAGGTTGCTCGGATGCGGATCCAGAAGCATCTGTATAGTAGGTATCATCTGCAAAATAATAACTACCACGAGAAGTAATGATCCCGGTTGGGTCGCTGGCTCCTAAGGACTGGTACTCTCCTACTTGGTGATCTCCAAAATCACCTCTATACCCCCAAAACTCTCGATGCCATAGTCGGTTCCACAGTAATCTGGTCCGGTCTGCTGCACACCTTCATCATAAGTAGTACCATACCCCCCTTCGGGCCAAGTATAAAAAGACGTGTGGGGGCCCTCATGTCTAATCATACCTTGCCTAGCAAAGTGATCACAGATGGGGTGCAAAGCAAGCTACTGGTCGGACTGAATTCTATTAACGGACAAGGTTAAGGCTTCAAACATGGCAGTCACATCGCCCGCAGCATGGGTCGAGTGAGAGGATGATCCTACCTCAGGGCGGCGAGATCTAAGTTGAACAGGGGGGGTCAATGTGGGTAATATCCCCAACATGAAGGTAGTAAGTGGGTCGGGGTAAGATAGCCTCACCCTCTTGAAGTTGAGGATGCTGCCGAAGAAATGGAATTTGCTCTACCTCGGCGGTCAACTTGACCGAATCACGGCCAGCTATCCTCCAAATCATATGGGGGTGAGAGACTCGAAACCAGTTGAGCTGAACAAAATAAGCATAATCCAACCCATTTCCCATCTCGGTGGGAGGTGTTGTCAATGTCTGGAGGTCGGTGGTGGCTTGGTTAAAACCACAAACTCGCATAGCAAGGTGAGTGATAAGACCTCCATAGACAATGACAGTGTTCTTAGAATTAATAGCTTTGGTCAACTGAACAGCAAAATGATACGGTATACTAATAGACCATGGTTCATCACCATTCACATTCAAAAATCCTCCTAACATTTCTAACTCCACTCGTCTCACCAAATGAGGCTCAGCACGACCCAAAAAGGTCCATCCCATGAATCTTTGCCAGATTCTAATGGCGGGATGATGTATATGTTGGTGTGGGACATGGTCCCAACGAGAGACAAGGTAAGTCGAAATAGCACTCTAAAGCAGGCTAATATCAAAGTCTTCTGGAGGTAAGGTAACAGTATCCTCGGTGGTGAGACTAAAATATCTAGCAAAGTTCTCTAAGTTCATATTATAATCATCATTAAACAAGCGAAACTGAACTTGAGGCATGGTATTTCTATTTCTAGACCTATGTAACTCGAATGAGCTTAAGAATTCAAGGGTTAATTGAGGGTAGGTCTCATAACTAAAGTTCATGCTAGCATTCATACCTAAGCCCCTAAATAACTTTTTAACATGCTCATAAAGTTTCATATGCCTTAAAGAAGAAACATTGAGGAACTTGGTAGCCCTCATACCTTTGCTTTTAAGTATACACCAATTTTGCCATTGCTTGTGTGAACTAAATTCTACATTCGGAAAGTTAGGATCATGCAAAGCATTTCCTTGATTTTCGGGTTGATCGTTTGCTTCAAGCATTTCTATATCTTCCTCTTGTGCTGTACTACTCTCTCCTTGAGTGGAGGTTCTTGCTCTCTTTGATTTTCTTAATGTAGGTGCCATTTTATACAAATAACTAGTATTAAAACACTTCATTCATAAACATAAGTTGATAATATACATGTTAGAATACTTAGTTGTGAGCACAAATTCAAGCATAGTGACCTTAATGAAACATTATCATGCTATCTTTTGAGCACAAATGGATGTTTTAAGCATAACAATATGTCACTAATATGAGCAACATACACTTGAATCATGAATTTGGCTACTACCTAAGGGTACTAATGCTAAATTAACATGACAATATCATAAGTTCATAGTATAAAGCGTGAATTCAAGCATAATACTACCACTTAAGCAAAAGTTCTTAGCATATAGTAAAGATGAGTATCCTAAGGAGCATATGAGCATTCAAATCATTGTAACCATCCTAATTAATCACTAAAATTCACTCTATAGCATGTAAGAATCATTAGAAATCCAATTTAAACAAGTTTTGCCATCAAAATCAAGAACCCCAAAATTTGAGTTAGGGTTTGTTCATGTTGGATTTCTGAAAAATATAGAGAGATTGAAGTAATTAAAGTAGAAATAACTTACTTGATGATGCTTAGAAGTTGCCCTTGATGAACTATAGGAACAAATTTTGTAAGAAAAGACTAAGAATTGAAGGTTTTGAGAGAATTTTGAGCTTTGAAATTGAAGAACTCGGGTATAAGGCATCAAGCAAAGGGTAGCAAGTGGGTTTTATAGAAGAAATTAGAGCAAAATACGAGGCAGCCAATTTACCCGATCGGGTATATAGCAATCCGATCGGGGAAACTTGCTGGTCTGGTTTTTGTTTCTATTTTCTTTGCCACTTGCTCTTACCTTTTGGCTATGTCCTTGCACATACTTACTAACCTTAGTGATCTTGGCAACTTGGGCCAAGGATAGCTCCTTCTTGTCTCAATAAGTCCTCCGATTCTAAGTACGAAAAACGATATACGAGACATGCACAATAACAAGTAAAACGAAAAATTGTTCCTAACTATTACAACACAAAATCCAAAAATAGAGTCCAAATAAAATAGTCCAAATTAAAATCATTGTCTAATAAGTAAAAGAAAGAATACGTAAAGAAAAAGAAAAGAAAAAGATGGGTTGCCTCCCGACAAGCGCATTTTTGAGTCATGCTAGACTTTGTTTCCCTATCCCTCCTTAAGTCTTATGAAGGGACTTGAGCTCCTTGTAGCTGGATTGGTCCTTGAATTTCCTCATTTACCTTTTGCCAACACCCATGGCAATCATATTCTAATCATGCTTTCGAAGCTTTGAAAGCCTCGAGGTCGCCATCTCCAACGCTCAACACATTCCCCTTTTTATCAAAGGTGGCACTCGATCCATCTATTTCAAATGTGATCTTTTCTCCTTTCACATCTATACAAGCTCCAACTGTATTTAGGAAGGGTCTTCATAATATAATATAGTCATTCCTTTCCTTCTTTGAAAATATGACATAGAAATCGACGGGAACGAGGAAGTTTCCAATCCGTATTGGGACATCTTCCACAATTCCTGCGGGAGTATGCATAGATCCATCGGCTAGTTGAAGGCTAGTACTAGTGAATTTCATTTGTATTGGGCAATGGCCATGATAGAAATCAAAAGGCATGACGCTAATAGCGGCTCCTAGATCACACAATGCACCTTTGACCTTATGAAAACACATTGTGAAAGAAATGTTGAAACAACCTGGGTCCTTAAGTTTGGAAGGAATGAGAATCTTCCCTTCTTCAAGGGTAAGTTCCTTGCGAGAGTCTTTGGTTGCTTCTTTTTGCCTAGATGTTTTGCCAATCTGTGCCTCTAATTTTGAAAAAGCTTCCTTTGTTGCCAAAGTTACTTCTCCAATTCTTTCTTCCAATTTCCCTTGAGCTTTTATCAATTTCATGATCAAAGCTTCGAGACGAGATGTCTCCTCATGTGTAGGGACTTTGGTTGGTATGGATAGTGTTGGATTGTTGCAAAGTTCATGGGGTAACCTAAAGATAGGCTCCTTACTCTTTTCATTCCCAAGAGGATGATCACAAGGTTTATCACTAATCATGTCAATTGTGACAATCGATGGTGTTTCACTCCCTTGGGTGTGTTGGCTAGAACTCGATGGGGTCAACTCCTCCACTCTCTTTTGGAGAGATAAAATGGCTGATTTGAGTGAGTTTAAGCTTGAAAAGAAGTATGAGTACATATTATGTTGGGATTGGATTACTTCCCTTAACTTAACATCTACTTTTACTATCACATGATCATTTTGAAAGGACGAGTTTGGAATTGTATGAGGTGTATTTGTGGGTTGAGTTTGGCAAAATTGTGGGTGGAAAGGCTTTACGGGTGTGAGTTTGTTCCCACATCGTTGAGGTGCATGCCCTATTCCCCCACAAAGTTCACATGGTGTTGTTAATGAGGTAAATAGGTTGAAAACTTTTGGGCGATATAAAGTGCTTTTTGGGATGGTTTCGTTTGATTGAACGGGACAGGCTAAGGAAATTGTGGTGCCAACATCTTTTGAAGTTTCCACTCGACTCTTCTTTCGCTCTCCCCCATTGGTTTGTGAACCTTCTCCACTTTCATTTTGTGATTGAATTGATAGGTTTGACAAATTGGTTCTAAACCTACGGTGAAAAGCGATAACAATCTCTTCCCACTCCATTGGTCTTGTGGCTTCCTTTAAACGACGGGTGACCCACCATTTAGCTTCTCCCTTTAGTGATAAAGGAAAAAGGGTTTCTCTAATCTGATTTTGGGTGATTCCCTCCCTCACAAAGGTTTGACACAATTCGCAAAAGGTTTGTAGATGGTGTGACGGGTTTTCGTTTGGTTTTCCACTAAATTGGTTACCCTCAATGAGAGCAATCAAAGTCATATGGACCCTTAGAATCCCACTAGCGAGCTCAAAAACCCTGTACCTTGGATCTTCCCTTGTTAGTACCATTTTTGTCAACCTACAAGAAAAACACAAAAGAGAAAGTTAGTAACGATTTAGGTACGGTTGCACCTAAAAATGGTAGAAATGATAAACAAAAACCAACAATACATAGAAAAACAAAACCGTGCTCCCCGGCAACGGCGCCAAAATTTGATCGGTTATGTCGCGGTCCCGATACAAAAATAATTACCCGCACTTAGGCTAACAACATAAGGAATGTAATTAGGGAAGTAGGGTGTCGATCCTCAGGGAGTACGTGTTAACTATGAATTGCTATGGATTGGTTTTCATTTAAGTTCGAGTCATCTTAGGTGGTTGTCTAAACTATTAACATAAAATAAAATGACAAGTATGTAAATGACGATATGTAAATGACAAATATGTAAATTGCAGAATGTAAAACTCAAAACAGAAGACTTACCCGATCGGATTGTCACGTACCCGATCGGGGAAGTTCTCTGATCCGAATGACAGTATTTAAAATCTAACTAAAGCGATATTTAAATGACAATATTGAAAGGCTATCTAACTAGACTAATAAACTAACTAATAACAATAATGTAAACTACCTAAGAATAGAAATAAAATGACGATAATGTAAACTAACTAAACAACAATAAAATAAACTATCTAAAACGGTAAAATAAACTGTGGCAACCCTCGCGAATGCGGAAATATAAAACATACAAGCATGTGAATTATATAGCGGAAAATACGGTATTTTAAAAACCTTTATACATGCATGATAGAAAAATACGAGGAGTGTCAAAATATTACAAACTAAATAAAAATACCACAAGAGACGTAGTCTCTCAAAGTGTTAACAAAAGACAAAGTAATTAGCAACTAGCTAAACAACGGCTAGAGGTGTTTCATCCAGGGACAACGCCCGCTAGCTCACACCCGAACCCCAAAATAGCATAAGCAAAAAGCCATCCATGAAAGACAACCTGTTCTTCATGAAAAACATGAAGCCACAATCAGTGGGGAGTACTCCGGGTTTCTCCCAGCCATTATCACATTAAACGTACATAGAAGGAAATCCAAAGTATAGAGCATGGCATACATATAGAGTATACATGGAGATACGCTAAGAATAGATAGGCAATTCAATATATAATGATAAAAGCATATAGAATACAAATCCTAATCCATCATGTGATTCAAAGACTCGGGGAAGACACTCTTAGGCAACCGAATACGCTCACTAGGGCTTGCATCTCACCGTTAGCGGTATAAGTTTGATAAGATTGAGACTCGACAACCAACCATGCCAAGTCATGCGATGATCACAATAATTCCATCATATTATCATCCATTCAAACGTACCAATACAATGACGGTGTCCAATCATGCAATGACCATGAACAAGATCATGAAATCACGCAATCAAAGACGACACAAAGACGACATCTCTCACGGTAAATGAAACGCAATAGCACCGTGTAAATTGACACAGTATGATTAAAAGGATCCACGGGCAATAAACATTCCCTTGAACGCATACACGATCACATTCGTAGCTGTTTCACTAATTTCCTCGGTTTTTAGGACGACGCGATAATATACGGTCCTAGTCTAATCTGGCCCAGAATCCCGGGCGAATCGCATTTTCCAGTTCGACATGAGAATAAACGTTTTGCATCCCCAAGGCTAGGTCCAATCATATGACGCGAGTACCCAAATTAGGGTAGCAAAAACATTCACGAAAGGGCGGAAAGAAAAGAGCTCAAGCCACATAAACAAGCGGTACGATACATGCAAATTAACACCACCTCGCAAGTACAAAATTTGACGGCTGGGTCGATCAAGCAATCGTCAAAACTCACAAACAACGTAGTCGTATTGCCAACTACAAATGCCTTAAAGCAGTAGGACCTCGTCCGTTCGACATTTAGCCTTACAAACGACGAGAAGGTAGCCAAGGGAATGAGAGTACAAAGCACAAGACAAAATAGTGCTCAAAACGTATCATTTGTAAAACCGAAATCACAAGTGGGAACATACATAAACCAGCACAAACATTTGAGAATAGGAATCATATAAGTTTAAATATGATAAACATGAGTCAATACATGATACATAAGGATTAGAACAAGTTTATGAAGCATAATGAATAAAAACATAGATCACCTCTCCAAAACAACGTTGTTTGGAAACCAACGAAAACAAGGGTCCACTTCAAACGGTCATAACTAGAGTTCTATATATGAAAATACAGAAATTCCAAATGGAGGTGATAGCTTAACCTCTTACGGTTCCAACGAGATGTCACACGCCCAAAACAAGCTAGTAACGAAGGAGATATGATCATTTTACGAAAAGGGGTCAGTGCAGGACAATTTCAGTCGGCAGAGAATGACGCAGCCTGCGTCACCACGACGCAGCCTGCGTCCTACTCGGACAGGTAAGAGTCACACAAATCACCACAATTTCACTAAGGCATAACACAAATATCGTCTATCATCACAATTCATCAATTCTCATATCAATTATCAACTAACAACAACCATCATCAACAACACAATTCCTAAGATTACTAATCATATTCTAAATACGATTTCTAACATGGAAAACACATTCAAACACGTAAATGATATCGAGTAACCCTTCACCGTTACCTTTTCGCGTCTTTAAACGGTTTCTAAACCTTCCTAGTCTCCACCTACATACAATTAGATAATAAAAGATGAATATCATTCACCTTGAGAAAGACGGATAATTTAACAAGCGAGAAAGACGGTAATTTTATTACCAATACGGATAGAGGAAGCTAAGAGGGGAAGAATAAGACGAACTTACGTGAATTTGAACAAGAAATGAAGGCGTAGCGATGATTCGAAGATGGATCAAAAATGGAGGCAAGGTTTTATGGTGTTTCTTAGTGAAGAAGAAAGAAATGAATTGTGAGGAAAAATTAGGTTAAAGGGGTATATGAAGAGAGTGAGTGGAAAAAGTCAACAAAAGTCAAAGACGGCTCAAAAGTCTAGAAAAGTCAAAGTCGCCTTAAGACGGGATTCACATGGAATCTCGCGGAAATTCCAAATATGAACTCGGAAATTCTAAATTCGACTCGGAACATAAAATTCTATATTAAAAATTAAATTTGCTGAAACATATCCGTAAAATATTTTCACTAGAAAAATAGGGTACATTTCCGGGTGTTACAATCACCCCACCTTTTAAAAAGTTTCGTCCTCGAAACTTGAGAGTAGAAAACAAAAGTATCAAGGACAAGAATCGGTTTTCAAAATTAATAGGAAAACTTTTATAAGGGGAAAATATTTATGAAACGAGGTTCCTCTCGAAAACAGTTTAAGGAAATTTTTCATCAGTGCAAAACTTACTTACGGATCTCAAGAGTCCCCGTCGCGAACGAGAACTCAAATTATCCAAATCAAATTAAAGTCGAAATAATGAAATCGAAAATCAAACAAACGTTAGTAAGTCCAGGACTAGTTATCAGACGTCTCCAATAACAAGTGCAAACATCCAACCAAACGCAAAATCCAAATATAAAAGCAAAAGAAATCCATTTTCTCCAAAAAGAGGGTACACAAACCATCTTTATACTTCTTTGAAACGTTAATTTAGAAATATAATATGGAAATTTGAAGGTTTTATCAAAGATGAAATCAAATAACAACACATTACACGTACATAGAGCGACTCGAACATCAAGTTCACAAATCACGATAACAAAATATATACAAAACACGCAAAAACAAAACGAATCGAACTCTTAGGGATAAGAAGATCACGATGAAGTCGGCAGGAAGATCTACAAGAATTCGACATCACTAACTCTACTAATAAACCAAATCCTCAAGAGAATGCAATTTACCCAATTTGCAACTCATCATTTTCAATCATCAGAAATCCTACAAAAAATATTCCATAATCACGAAACTTCGAGTAACAAATCCCAATTATTCGAATCCAATTAGAATCTACTAAGGTCCATCGGCACGGTAGACTCCACAACTAACAATCCACATGAAAGATTTATTACGCACTCTAATCTTCTTAGTTTCATCAAAACCCTTACTAGAAACCACCAACAAAATATTTATCTCTAGGGAAACATGATTGCTAACAACCACAAAGTAAAGGGCTTACCATGCAATCCTTTAATTCAATTTACTTCAAACTCATTATCCTAAATTTACAATGAACTTTCTCATCTTCGAAACTCAAAACACAATCAAAGCACCAAAACATAATCATCTAAGATCCAACTAGCCTCATCCAAAGTCTCACGACAAAGGAAAATCCACAATCAAACGTACATAGAAGGAAATACCAAAGTAGAAGCATGCATATATAGATATACATGTGAGATACGATAAGAATAGATAGGCAATTCAATATATAATGATAAGAGCATATGAAGTACAAACCGTAATCATCATGCTATTGATAGACTCGGGGAAGAGACCCTTAGGCAACTATATACTCACTAGGGCTTACATCTCACCGTTAGCGGAATATACTTGATAAGATAGAGACTCGACATACAAACCACGTCAATCATCTAATTCATGCAAGAGTCCAACTCAATGTTCACGAATAATTCAACTTACAAACAACCATCCAATCATACAAAAGTGACACATATTCTCTCACGGTAAATGGCACGCACTAGCATCATGTACAATAGCAAGACAAGCCAATGGAAGCTCACGGAATAAGACATTTCCCGGAACCGTATACGATAAGACGTTTCGTATACTCATGACCTAGACAAACAAGTTCACGGGATAAGACGTTTCCGGAATCATGTACGATTAAGACGTTTCGTTTACACACAAGGACTCTAATCCTCGTGGTAAAGGACGGACGCATTAATAATACAGTTCTAGTCTAAACCCTGGCAAGGGACTCTCGGAATAAGACATGTCCCGATTCGACATGTGGTTAAACGTTCCACATCCAAGACTCGGTCAATCATAGACGCCGAGTACCCCAAATTCGGTCACCTTCACGAAAGAGGCGGAAAGAGATCTATAGTCAAAAGTCAAGCTAGTACGCTACATGCAATGACACCACCTCGCAAGGATACAACATTTGACGGTCGAGTCGATCAACGCATTGCGTTCGCCTCCTAACAACGTCGTCATATCCCCACTAACAAATGCACAAAGGCATCACGGTTACACTTCACCGCTCCAACATTTAAGTCTAACGGGTAAAAAGTATGACCGGGGAATGAGAGTTCAAAGCACTGAACAATTAGTGCTCACAACAAATACATAAGGTAAAACCGACTCAAAATGGGACATACCAAAAACCGTCACAAAACATGAGAATAAGGAATTATATAAACTTAATTATGATAAAAATGAATCAATACAGATTCATAAGCATTAGAACAAGTTTATGAAGCATAATGAATAAAAACATAGATCACCTCTCCAAAACAACGTTGTTTGGAAACCAACCAAAACAAGGGTCCACTTCAAACGGTCATAACTAGAGTTCTAGACATGAAAATGCAGAAATTCTAAATGGAGGTGATAGCTTATCCTCTTACGATTCCAACGAGATGTCACACGCCCAAAACAAGCAAGTAACGAAGGAGATATGATCATTTTACGAAAAGGGGTCAGTGCAGGAAAACTGCAGTCGGCCGCGCGCAATGCGTCACCACGACGCAGCCTGCGTCCTACAGCGCAGCCTGCGTCCCACGACGCAGCCAGCGTCCTACACGGGATTTAGGCACAAACAAATCCCAACAAGTTATCAACCAAAAATCCTCATTTATCAACACAAACCATCAATTCTCATATCATATAACAACTAACAACAACCAACAACAACAACACAAGTCCTAAGCATACTAACCATAATCTAAATACGATTACTAGCCTAGAAAACACATAAAACACGTAAATGATATCGAGTAACCCTTCACCGTTACCTTTTCGCGTCTTTAAACGGTTTCTAAACCTTCCTAGTCTCCACCTACATACAATTAGATAATAAAAGATGAATATCATTCACCTTGAGAAAGACGGATAATTTAAAAAGCGAGAAAGACGGTAATTTTATTACCAATACGAATAGAAGAAGATAAGAGGGGAAGAATAAGACGAACTTACGTGAATTTGAGCAAGAAACGAAGGAGTAGCGACGAATCTAAGCTTGATAAAAATGGAGTTTGGGTTTTTGGTGGTTTGATGAGGAAGAAAAAGTAAGTGGAAAAATGAAGGAAGGAGGTAGGGTTTCAGGGAGTATATGTAGAGTATGAGGAAAAAGTCAAGAAAAAGTCAAAGACGTCTTAAGACGGGTTTTACTTGAAAACTCGCGGAAATTCCAAATACGAACCCGGAAATTCTAAATTTGACTCGGAAAATAAAATTCTAATTTAAAACTTAATTTCGCTGAAAAGTATCCGTAAAATATTTTCACTATAAAAATAGGGTACATTTGCGGGTGTTACAATCACCCCACCTTTTAAAAAGATTCGTCCTCGAAACTTGAGAGTAGAAAACAAAAGTATCAAGGACAAGAATCGGTTTACAAAATCAACACGAAAGCTTTTACAAGGGAAAACATTTATGAAATGATGTTCTTCTCGAAACGGTTTATGGAAATTTTTCATAAGTGCGAAACTTACTTACGGATCTCAAAAGTACCCGTCGCGAACGAGAACTCAAATTATCCAAATCAAATTAAAGTCGAAATAGTGAAATCGAAAATCAAACAAACGTTAGTAAGTGCAGGACTAGTTATTAGACGTCTCCAATAACAAGTGCAAACATCTAACCAAACGCAAAATCCAAATATAAAAGCAAAAGAAATCCATTTTCTCCAAAAAGAGGGTACACAAACCATCTTTAGACTTCTTTGAAACGTTAAATTAGAAATACAATATGGAAATTCGAAGGTTTTTCTCAAAGATAAAATCAAAATAAGAACACATTACACGTACATAGAGCGACTCGAGCATCACAAACACAATTCAGTGTATGAAAATGTATACAAAACACGCAAAAACAAAACAAATCGAATTCCTAGGGATAGGAAGATGACAAAAAAATCGGCAAGAAGATCTACAAGAATTCGATAGTACTAACTCTACTAATACTCTAATCCTCAATAGGATGTAATTTACCCAAGTTACACCTCAACATTTTCAATCATTAGATTTCTACTGAAATATTCCATAATCACGAGACCTCAAGTCATAAACATAACCATTCAAACCTAATTAGCATCGTCTAGGGTCCATAGATTGCAATCTGCAGGGGAGGTCCTTTAACGTACTATAAAATCCTTAGATTCATCAAACTCTATCTGAGACCACTAACCAAAGAAATCTCATCTTAAGTCTCACGACAACGGAAAATCCACAATCCATTATCGGTTATAAGGATTCTTTAATACGCCATAACATCCTTAATTCGATCATTACTACGCTCGAAGCCTCAAATATAAATAGTCACATTAGCAAACTATGGTGGTTACTAATCCTCAAGATAAATGGGTTCACCATTCTAACTCTATATTCCATAACAACTGAGCACTCACTATCCAAAGCTTGCAACGAACATTTCTCAATCTCAAACTATGATTCCTTAAGAATAAAAGAGAATTGCTAATTCCAAACCACAAATGGTCAATCACTTGGCAATCAGACCACCATTCAAATCATATAGCTCATCTAAAACTCAATATGAATCGATTTTCATTTACGACAATACTCCTCAAACCTTGGGTACCGGCTTAATTATCCTAAAGCAAAGTCTCTTTTAGAATCCACCAATTAGAGACATCTAATTCCCAAATGATATCTCAAGCAACCGATATAATACTCAACAACAACGAATATCATCTCGCTCAACTTGATTCCCAAAATAGCACTACACTAGCAAGCTCAATAAATGAAGCCACCAAGAGAGTACAATACCACCAACAGATTCATCCTAAGGTTTAAATCCCAATCCTATTCATGATCAAAATCAACACGAAGCTAGCTAACAACCTAATCATCTCACCAGAGGAAAGACAATGACACCATGACATTGGAAACGATAGGAGATTTCGAGGGAAACACGAACGCGATAAGATCGAACAAAAATTAGAGGAACGCTAGAGGCAGGGAGCCAAAAGCTAGATATTGGATAGATATAGCTATGAAGATAGCCAGGAAAAGGAAAAGATAAAAGAAAACATTTTCCTAGGAATCAGGTTTAGTAGGAACTTGCATGAAAGGAAATGGAAAGGGATAATGGCACGAGAAAAAGGTTTAAGGTTTAATCCACAAAATTCTCCTTTTCAAACTCAGGGCGATAGCAAAGCAAATCATCTCAAACAAAGGTCTCTTACAAGGGACCATCGTACCACAATCATCAAAGTAAGGTACACCTAGATTTAACAAATCGATTATAACCCAATTCATCCATCCCTTCATATACACGGATTCCCAATTGCGGAATTGCAACTCAAGTATAGAAACATTCTCTCAACTCCAAAATTTGACACATTCCCAAAGGTTTCAAAACCGAAAGACTAACAAGGAATTCTGCATACTAATCTCTTTTCAACTCCTACGGCCACAAGGTAGAGCACCAAACAAAACGTCATTATCAACATCATATAGCCCACGAGTTCATTATTAACAAAGTACAACCTCAAGTCAAACATCATCATTAACGTCCCAAGGTATTTCCATCATAGCTCACATCATCGAATCTCGCTCACATCTATAATCCTCAAGTAATATGGTTCAACTTACAACGAAACTTTACTACTCCAAACGAGTCTCCGATACCATAAGATAAGATCATATCTTTAAATCCAAGAACTATAGCCAAATGCTTTTTCACCAAGCCTATACTCTAACACATAAACTAGAATCCACAAGAAGTCACTTAGTCTCCAAAGCATTTTACAACTCAAGGCATCATTCAAACTCCTAAATTCAAAAGATTAAATCGCTAATGGGTTTAGAAGTCTTAGCCAACTCATTCAACCTTACACCATCAAATATCATGAATTATCCACACATTAGTCATGACAAGCATCAAGCATTAAAATCATTAAACTTATCTTATTACCTTTCCTTAGAGATACAACCAATCACCACAATAGGGTGAATTTAGATCTACACCATTTTCCTCAAATCACAAATTCATTCTAACCAACACTAATATTCCATAAAGTTCAAAGTTCTTCCGATCAAGTACAATATACCACAAACAAAAGGGTATGACATCGATAAAAATGTTACATGAGGAAGGTAAGGATACCAATGGTAAGATGGAGGAACTCTCAAGAGTAATTTCCAAGAGGCAAACGAGTTGGAAGAGAAAGAAGCACCTAGATAGAAGGAAGAGAGCATAATTCAATAAGGACGAGAGAATTCAAAGATGAAGAAGAAATACACTTCAATTAGGCTTGTCAATCTTCAATCATCGGTAGAGGATACTTCTTCTAAGTAACACAATGATCCACCTTAAGACGGTAGATACAAACAAACATAACATCACTCAACACAATCAACAAACAAGTTAAGAACCTAACAAACATCAAGTACACCAAAGACTACCACCTTAGGTCCTTAAGTTTACCCATCTCTCATTTATTATTTCAAGGTAAAGTAGTTTAAGTTTAGGGTTCACGTGTGTGCGTCGGGAGCGATAAAGCTCTGATACCAACTGTGGCAACCCTCGCGAATGCGGAAATATAAAACATACAAGCATGTGAATTATATAGCGGAAAATACAGTATTTTAAAAACCTTTATACATGCAAGATAGAAAAATACGAGGAGTGTCAAAATATTACAAACTAAATAAAAATACCACAAGAGACGTAGTCTCTCAAAGTGTTAACAAAAGGCAAAGTAATTAGCAACTAGCTAAACAACGTCTAGAGGTGTTTCATCCAGGGACAACGCCCGCTAGCTCACACCCGAAACCAAAATAGCATAAGCAAAAAGCCATCCATCCATGCAAGCAACCTGTTCATTCATGAAAAACATGAACTCCACAATCAGTGGGGAGTAACTCCGGGTTCTCCCAGCCATATCACATTAAACGTACATAGAAGGAAATACAAAAGTAAAATCATGCATATATAGATATACATGTGAGATACGAAAAGAATAGATAGACAGTCCAATATATAATGATAAGATCATATGGAAATCAAATCCGAAACCATCATGCTATTCAAAGACTCGGGAAGAACACTCTTAGGCAACCGAATACGCTC